>JANHGL010016599.1:0-37518 GCA_024611195.1 Ceyx melanurus
TAATAAATTTCTTGTCTCCTTATAAGTCCCGGGTCTCACATCTAAAATAAGATAATAGTTGTCTAAACTAAGACACAGGGTTCTTACATTTTTCTTCCCTAATCCCCTTAGCAGAGCTCCTGCAGGAATAAACCACTGGAAGATAACTTGCCACTCTCTTTCCTGTGCGAAGGGTTCTTGATGGTATTTCTCCAGGAGTCTCTGCCAGACTTAATGTGATGTTGTTTCCTTTCTCCACTCTTCCTTTCCAAACTACTAATAGATGATATATTGCAGCTGTTTCTACAATGCATTTTCTTAAGCCTGTCACAAGGCTAATTGGTTTTCGGTTTAACTCCTGGTCCTTGCAAATTATTATGTGTGGGCACTTTGCAGCATCCGGGCCCCAAATTTTCATTCTCCGCTCTCATTAGCTGTGTTAGTGTCTGTGTTAATCCCTCTCCAGCTAACTGTTTTCATACTGCAATTTAACTGCTTCATATTAACCTGATGTACCTCTTCCTGCTGGGTTCCTATGCCACCCTTGTGGCAGCCATTGTGACTCTCCTACTGAGTGCAAATAAAAGCAAATTATAAACAAAATAAAGCTTAGAGCTATACATTCCTTCCTTTTGTTCTCATTCTGCCCCTCTAAAACAAAATAAAATAAATAAATAAAGATTCCTGTAAGGAGTTATCATGTTCATCATTTAACTAAACTGTGCATATCTGTCATTTTTAATCTTCCATCGTAAATCAATCCCTCCAGGCCCTTATCTAGTTCAGACGTATTGAAATTAAAAAATAAAATAGAGCTCATAATAGGAAGAAGTCTGAAATGTCTTTTTAGGGGTGGGAGAGGAGTAGGGGAGGGACTGAGTGGTAGCAAATAATACTTAGTTCTTTATAAACCCTTCCATCTAAGGATATGAACATACTTTGCAGATGGGACTGAATTAAGGGTCACCATGTCCACCATGAGCCTGTGAAGTCTTGTCACGAATCTGTGTCAGCCAGGAGTGGTCTTTATGAAGCACGTAGAGTTGTTGGAATTGCTCAGCCACTGCAGGGATAGAAGTAATTTCTAGCTTCTTCCTATTTCAGTCAGAGGTGGAGAGGAGAGTTGCTGTTAAGAGCAGAAGGCCTCTTAAGAAGATATGAAAAATTGTGACCCCTTTTAATAAAGGTAACTGAGTTAAAGGTGAACGCATTAGAAATGCTCTGTATTTTAGAGGCAGGGAAATTCATGCAGGGAAAGATGAAGTGATAGCATAGAGCATCACACAGCAAACTAGAGACAGAGAGGGGGGATCTTCATCAGTCGCTTTGACTGCAGAACAATCCTCCTTTCTGCAAGTAGCAGCAAGTTTTCCCTACTTGTGACCAGCAGCATGAAATTCGGGCTATACAGTTAGGGATTCGACTTAATGGCTTTATCAGAAACTCCAGATTTGCTTAAAGGCACCAGGGGAACAGTCTTTCTTGGGAGATTTCCACTGCTGCCCGCTTTAAGGAAGATTGTTTTCAAGGCAGACAAGAGCAGCTGTCTTTCTGCTGGTATCTTGGCATTCCACACTGGGTGCCCCCAGCCCTGGGAAGGCACACTGGCCTGCCCTGTGATGAGATAGCAGAAGGTACCAGGGTTGGGGTTTTTTTCAGGTTTGGCTTAATTTCTGAATGTAGGCTTGCATTTGTTCTTCTCTCAGCCTTCCTGCTCCAACCTGTCCCCAGGAATCATCTCTCACATTCTTCCTTTTCTCTTCATCCCGATTGTCCTTAACTGCTCGTTCAAGTCAGGAAACATCCTTTCAGTCTCTCTCTCATCCTCATTAAATCTGCTGCTTTTTTTTTTTTTCTTTATCTTCATCTCCTCCTTCCTAGACTGTCACTAAATTAAAAAAGAAAAAAAGTGAAGAAAAGCTCTTTAATGTGTTTTTTAAAATCTCTTTGAAACTGATACCGTCTGCGTCGCTTCACTCTGTGTCTCTTGCTGGATATTTTATTTTTTTTTGACAGACTAAACTAAAAATTGGCTTATTGATAAAAGCCACAGTGGCTGCTGTTTGCTGATGATTAGGTGCAAAGCAGAGGCTTTTTCCTGTTAAGATGGGTAAATATCAAGCAAGTTTGCTGATGACACCAGACTGTGTGGTGTGGTTGACACGCTGGAGGGAAGGGATGCCATCCAGATGGACCTTGACAGGATTGAGAGGTGGACTCATACCAACCTCATGAAGTTCAACAAGACTAAATGCAACATCCTGCACTCAGGTGAGGGCAATCCCAAGCACAAATACAGGCTGGGAGGAGGATGGAGGAAGATCAACATGACTTTGCAATGTGTACTTGCAGCCCAGAAAGACAACTGTGTCCTGGCTTGTAATTAGAAGAAGCGTGACCAGCTGTTTGAGGGAGGTGATCCCCTGCCCTCTATTCCAGTCTCATGAGGATCCACCTGGAATACTGCATTCAGGGGACAACAACATAAGCAGAATATAGACCTGTTGGAGCAAGCACTGAGGAGCATCCTTGCCCATGGCAGGGGTGTTGGAACTAGGTGATCTTTAAAACCCAAACCATTCTATAATTCTATGAAATATGCAAAAGATGTTATTTAAATTGAAAGGTTGGGCTGAGAATGTGCATTCCTCCTCCCTCCAACACCTCATGTTACAGGCACAGATGTCCAGGAAAAAGACTGAATTGGAATACAAAGAGAAAAGCAGTTTTTGCCTACAAATTTGCACTTAACCCCAGATACTGATTCTAGAAACTGCTGATGTCTCCAGGCCCTTGAGAATTGTTGTGGTTGCTAGCAGACTGTAAATTGCAGCATCTCAACCCTCATGGCTGCCATTAGTCAGCCCTAGATGGGAAATGGTACAGAAGAGCAGCTCCTTACCCACTGGGAGCAGGAATGGGATGCTTTCTTTCAAAAAGGAAAAACAGCATTTTATTGGATTCAAATACTTGAATACCCAGACCAAGACATCTCTTCAAAATACCCTGAAGTTTGGTAAATTTGTCACCTGGATCCATGTTCTATTAGATGTTAAAGTCAGAAAAGACCACTAGCTCTTATTGGCTCTCATCTGAAAGTGTTACAACAATATGACTGTGCGTGTCCACATTATCATTGGTGGAACTATCTCAGTGGCTAAGGGGAATGAAACTGCAGTGGCTTAGGCTTCTGTGATGGTCATATGCATCCATCCAGAGATGTGTCCCTTTAGTGAGGAAAACTTATGCCATTGCAGCTTTAGAGCTGTTGGCAAAACAGGTCAACCACGTTGGAGTTAGCTTGCTGCTGTCACATTTCTGGTACTGGTAATGGGGTTGGTAACTCCTGGTAGTGGAGATGCAGACCATCTGTTCAATCCAGTTTAGCCAACTGCCTGGACACTGACATAAAAGAGCTGGTCTGGTGGATGCATGTAGAATCACAGAAATGTTGGTTGGAGGGTTCTGCTCGCTGGGCCTCTGGTCTCCACTCCAAGCTCCTGCTTGAAGCCAGACAACTCCAAGGAGCTAGTGAGTCAAGATCAAAAGAGCTACTCTCAGCAGGGTTGTTTTGTCTTTTCTCAGCTTTCCCTGCCTCATGGCTGCCACTACCCTCTTGTCACTCTGACACCACCAGGGTGGCCTTGGCTGCCTATCCAGATGTCTGTTCCAGAGGCACATGAGGTGGAAAGTTACAGGACCTGTGTGAATCCAGATAAACTTACTCATCAAGGACTTCTCTGTTCAGCTACAACATTGCCTGTGACTAATGAGTGAAGCCTTTAGAGACCACTGCTGTGGAAGGCAAGAAACAAGTCCATGCACCATACAGTGGGAATTTATCTCATTGTAAAGATCCCACTGCAGAAGGTGTGCAGGCTCCTGGGAGAGTCTCTGGATAGTAAGGAAGCATAACACCATAAATAAATGCAGCTATTTGTAATCACTGGTGGGGTTTGTACAGGACAGCTCCATGTAATAATATATATTGCCATTGCTGCATGAATCCAAGGACCTCTGTGTCCTTTTATGTTAATCTTTCATGGGGACTAAAGCTGGATTCTCCAATGACAGAACCCACAAAATGTTGCTGAGAATCCCATGAAGGTGCACATGGAGCAGGGGAGGAGTGTTTCTGTCAGACCTGTGACCTGATTTATTCTGCTGGTGTTTTGCTCAGAGATAGAAACTAGCCTGCTTTCTGTGGTGCCAAACAAAGCCCAGAGTGTACCCATCTGTAGTTTGAGCTGTATCATTATGAAGATACCTTTGACTTTCTCATTTCTGTTTGATTCTACCTTATATCTGTCCCTTGCTTCCTTGGTACCTAAGTGAGGGCAATACCCTGTGCCTTGGTGTCTGGAGTTCCCACTCCTCAAAAAAACCCCTTGAGGCTCAGTGGTAACATGCATCCTAACAGTAGGGACCCCTTTAATATATTCTGTGACAGAGACATAGCAGTCATCTGCCAGATCAATCTCTGTAGTCTTCTTCAGTGTTTGCTCACTAATTGTTATCCACTGCTCCCATAGAGCACTTTGTTTTTGATGACTCGTGTAAGTGGCACATTTATTCCCAGACAAGGTTGGAGAGTGAGAACAAATCTAGTTTATTCTGATAAAGTGAAAATTAAAACAGTGGGCTGCACTATTGAAACAAGAGTTATGCAAAACGAGGCAGTAAAATTCACTGTCAGTTATCCATGTGACACTCTCACTCCCTTCCTAGCTCTTCCTTCAGGAGCTCCCTCCCAGCCTTGTGACTCCTGCAGCAATATGAATGCAGAGTGAACAGTATACAGTCTTTCCAGGATACACCCTTTCATTGCCAGGATATACCTTTCATTGTTTAGGAGCCATGGAGGGCTTTTTCAAAGCATCTTCTGCCCTTTCCCCATTCTTACTAGTTTTTCACCTAGGAGAGTGTGCACTAGTATGGTTCTTTCCCTTCCTGATATTCTGTTCAGAGGATTTATGTTTGGAGAATCCTGTTCAGGGTTTGATGACTACCTGTAAGGAAGGCAAATAATTCATTCTCAGGTTTGCATCTCCAGCACAAACATCAGGCCCTTCACTTTCTTGAATGCAAGCTTTGGGAATGTGGGGTGCTTTAGGGCTCACATAGATCCAAGCAGACCTGTCCAACAGTAGAGTGATGGGATGATCACTGCTGGGCTGGAGGCATTCCTTTTACATGAGGGATGTGATGCCTCTGTGCCATCATCCAGTAAAGAGAGACACCAGGAAGGATCTCCGATGGGTTGCTCACAAAGTCATTCCAAAACAGAGGTTTTTAAAAAGATGGGTTTTTATCTTCTTAGGTGGCTGCAGGCTGTTCCTGCTCCTGAGTCTGCCATATGGCTTTTTGAGTTGTCTCCTTTCATGCCCTTTTGCTGTCTTGCATGTTCCAATGAGAGTCTCTGAGTAACTGTCAGTGTCTCTACCCCCAGGTGCTTGCACAGGACTCAACACTATGGGGCCTCATTACTACTGGGGTGTGTGAGCCTCAAAACAACCAAGCATGAAGTCAGGATTTTGCTGGGGAGAAGTTCAGATCACAGTGTGATGAGCAAGAGAGGTTTCCAAGCTTCCTCAGACCTGGAATATGATCAATTAAACACACAAAAAAATAATGTTTAATTAAACTAACATGAAAAAGCCTGAAAGGGTCATGAAAACTGAAGGCAATGATGCCAGCTCCCCATGGCATATGGCAGAGCAGCCGCTCTCCCCTCGCTACCAACCCAGGACTGTCACTTCAGAGGGATGTGCAGACTCCTCATGTTGCCAGCTGTCACCACAGCAGCAGACTAACAGCCCTGGGAGACACCAGCTCTACCACCACACTCCCCTTATGAACAGGAGTAGGGACAACCCACCTCCAGGGACATGAGGTAGGTTGACATCTGGGGAAGGCAAATAGAGAAAAGCTACCCATTTTTATACTGCTGGAGCCTGGTGTCTTGGTGCAGGATGGCACCATGCTGGGGCTGACCACAGGAGAAAAGGTGTAGAGAGTCACCTGCTGTGAAATCCTCGGGGGACCCTTTGCTGTGTGCCACTGGGATTGAAGCACTTTATTCTAACAAAGACAGTTAATATTGGACATCTAAACTCTTTTAAAACAGAGAAGTCTTGATATTCTCTGTATTCATGGCTGTCTCATGTGGGAGCATTTCAAGGGGCAGGTAATACTGATCTCCCAGCTCTGCCTTGTACTACACATGCCCTTGGCTGTGGTGGGGCAGGGAAAACAAAGGCTTGTCATGAGTAGCAGGTCTGTATTGCAGCCATCAGCTGGAGGGACAGCAAGTGCTTTCAGCTGTCAGAAAGGATGAGTGATTGAGTAAAGGCTTCTTCAGATCTTTCCCATGGGAAAGACATTCTGAAAGCTGGTTTGAGTGTTAAGTTAGGGAGCTTGGCTTTTATGCCTCTGATGCCTGTGATGACTCATTTCCTTGGCTTAGAAAGTCTGGCTGTCCATTTGCCTGCCACAGCTTCCCTCAGTTCAAGCAGCAGTGCATCATGCAGTATTCCTTTTTATGTATAGGTAATGTGCATGGTTACGCCTAAGCAAAGAAGGCACAATCATAAACTTGAAAGGCCTTGGTCTTGCAGAGTACTGTGGGGGGACCAGGAGGGTGACCAGGTGTTGGGAGCTCTATTTTCATAGTTGCAGAAGTGAGACTTTTAAAGGGTTACCATGGATCACTTGGAAGTTTGGTGTTCAAGTATCAGAATGTTGTTTTTAACATGCTGGTCTTTCAGTGTCTTTAATCTGTATATGAGGAAGAAAGAAGTGGCTTTGGCACTGCAGATTTAGGAGATGAGCTGACACGCAGGAGGAGGTGGGGGAGAAAACAGGCAGTGGGACATGGCTGAAGCAGAACTATGGAGAAAGCTCAAGTGTGGCTGAGAGGAAAGGAGGAGGCTGAGCTCCTAGGAGGTAGGTCAAGCAGGTGAAAAGGACAGACAGACTGAAATTGCTGTATTGTTTTTTTAAAGAAGGAAGAAATTGAAACTCAATCCAGCGAACACTTCAGAACCAAAAGAGGGATGAAGCAGCATAGATGTGCCATGGTGGGATTTCAGGGTGAGGAAAGAGAATGCTAATGGCTGTGTTGTGTATGCTTTGTGCATCAGAGAAGCTGGGGAGAAGACGCACTGCATGGAAGTGAGCAGTAATGAGCGGCCAGGCATATCTCCCAGCTGTCAGGACTAAATAGAAGGTCTTGGGTGCTGGCTCTATTGCAGAGCTATCTTCATCCCCTGGGACTTCATCTGAAAGCATTTCCTTGGGAGGTTCATTATCTTCCCTGTCTTCCCTGCTGTCTCTAGTTCTCTGCATGGGCAGAGGTTTCCCCCAAACTCCAGAAACCAGGCTGTGTTGTAGTGCCCCTGTTCTTCCTTTCAGACCTCCCAGCTCCCTACAGGCTTCTGCCTTTCTTTGCCCTGGGAGGAAAGCTGTTTGCTGAAAAGAAAGGGCACAGTCATTATAAAAACTATTCTAATGAAAATGTTTAATTGCAAAAGAGGAAAAACCGTTTGTAAACTAAATGAATCACCCTGTTTACAATACAGAAAAGTAAGGAATGATCCAAGGGGAAGCTTCTTTTTTGGCTGTCTGAGGCACAGGAGATGTAGCTGAGTGTATCAAAGTAACAGAGGAAATAGTAGCTGCTTTTAGAGCAATACAAGGCAATTAGCCTTTGCTTTTCCTACCCTTCCTTCCATCTCTGCTTGATTTTAAATACTAAAGCCTATCCTGTTTTCCAGCTGCGTCTTGAGGAAATGCTTTCTGCTGGGCAGCAGCACCCTTGCAGAGGGGTTGTGCTTGGGGCAGGGGGCAGCAGGGAAGGGCTCGGTGCTGCAGCCACATTAACTAATTTAGCACCTGATCCCACCCTAATGAGATGGGTTGGGGATTGCCTCCAGCTGGGGCTTCTCTGCCTCGATGCCATGCAATTACAGTCTGGTTTGTCTGTGTCACTTTGTGTCTGCATGTTGCTTAAGGTATCAGATGTGCAGCAGAGGGTGGAGTGCTCCTGAGTAGTAAGGGGGCTGTGCATATATTTATAGTGCAGCCTCCAGGCCTCCTTCTGAATTGCTCTGTAAGGGATGAGAGTGGTGAAAGACTTCCAACAAGTGGTCAGAGGGAGGTGGAATCCATGAAGCAGTCACAATTGGTGAGATAATAGGCAGCAGCAGCTGTCTACCTGGTTGCTTAACTATTAAACAGCATGTCTATACTCCCATAGGTTGCTCTGCAGTAATAATTAATAATGATTACATAGTGATAATACAGTGGTTATTCTAATAGTTCTATCAGCCTGTATGTAAAGAGAGACAAGCCAATACTATAAATACAGTAACTATGTGGAGAGCAGTCTTAATGACAAGAGATCATATCTAGTAAACATGCTGATATTGTTTATAATTAACAGTATTCTTCCTTGCCTACTATATAAAACTTCACAGCTTTTTTGCAATTAACTTTCAGTGTTTCAGTCTTACTCTTCTGGTTCCCCCTCTACTCCCCATCCCCTGGCTGTGCAGAGATGCCTTATTGCTTCCAAGAAACCAATGTGGGCTGAACATTGAATATTTCATTTCCTTGCACTGTATCAGCATGGAAATAGTGAGGAAGGTGGTTAGGGAAAGGGATGAAATCCCTTAAACTGGCTCAGCTGGGCTGTGGTGACCTTTCACCACAGTGTTGCTGGTGCAGGCACCCTTAGTCACAACAGCTGTGCAGGGTAACTCAGCAAGTCCTCTGCACAGCTGAAGGGAGCACATGGACAGGGCAGCAAACCCTCCCGTGTGCTGCACACTCATGCCTCCTTCCAGTGGCTTTGGGGAGGAACTTAGAGATGCTCTGTATTTTTGGGGGCTTAGTCTGTAGTTATTGATGCTTTCTTAGGGTGTTGGTGAAAGAAGGAAATTCTGAGGTTAGTGATATCTGAGGTTAGCTCTAAAAAGAAAATAAAAACTCCATAGCAAGAAGAAGAAGGTGGAGGGAAATAGGGGTTAATGAAGGGGTTAATCTTCCCTAGCTGCACCAAGCTAACCAGTTACACCTGGGATGAAGAGCTGCTACCAGGGAGGGTAAAGCAGGTGTTGGGGGCCTCATTACTATTTAAGACTCCTCCTCAGCAGAAACCTGGGAAGGAGACAATTAGAGTCAGAAATGCCATGAGGAGAGATCTGTGCTGAGTGGGGAGCAGCTTGTTACCCGTGGATATTATGGTTTTCTCAGCCCCAGGGAGTTATGCTTTGCAGAAGAGGACACAGCATGTGGTAAGTTGACCAATAGACTGGGTGTACTGGAATGATAAGAAGGGGCAGGGTATCCTCAGGGAGAGGAAGAAACTTTCTCAGGAGTGTAACCCCTGGTGAATGATTATATATCCTGGACCATGCTGGAGGGTGCTCTAAGGCAGGTAGTTCTGCCTAGAACTCCTTCCTTGGTGACATTCCAAACCTGCCTGGAGATGTTCCTGTGTGACCTGATCGAGGTGACCCTGCTCTGGCAGGGGGGTTGAACTAGATGATCTTTTGAGGTCCCTTCCAACTCCTAACTTTGTGTGATTCTGTGATTCCTGGCCTAACAACAAGTCATACCCATGGGGGACCTGCCACTGCAGGCACTGAAGGTGGACTTGAGATGGTTTCTTAAAGCCATGGTGTGAGGCATGGCCAAAGTGCTTGTCAGAGATACAAGGAGCATCCCCACAGAACCAATCTGTACAAACTTGGTGTCCTTTGCTATCAGAGGGTGAAAGCTGCCATGCTGAGATGTCTCAAACATTAGATGTGTATTATCTCTTATGTTGATGCTTCTGTAAGGTGCTTTTTTAAGAGTCTGTGCTGCTGCTATGATTGAATTACTTGGAAGGTGCTTAATAGTGGTAGATCAGATCAGACTTCTCCATGGAGCACTGGGTTAGTACCATTACAGAAATATTTTTGTTTTTCTCCTGGTGATGGCTGGACAGATTGGAGAAAGTATTGCTATAGCAAAAGTTGTCTTCCGACTCTGTGGCTTTGGAGCTTGGATCAAGTACGTAAACCCTGTGCTGCAACAACCTAACCATTCTTCTTACAAAATCCCTTTGTGCTAATTATTTTCTAAGTTCAAGTACCTCTCTCAGTCACATTATTGCTAATCTGTAAAATTCTGTGTGTGGCCTGCTTGGCAAAATCTTTGGGAATGTGTCAGTCCTTGCTGAGGCCAGAAGTAGCCCTGTGGTGTGGAGAAAGGCAGATGACTTGGGAATGCAAAACTATCTTCAAGAGCTGTCTTTAATCTGTGAAGATCAGCATTGGACATAGAGGGTCCAAAGTGCTAGATGTGAGTGCAGTAGTAAATTCTGAATCAAATCTGTTTGCTTAGGGGCTGAAACATGCTCCTAGTTGCATCTAAGGATTTTAGCCCAGTACCAACATCTACTTTAGAGAAGATGCTTTTATTTTATTTTATGGGGAGACTGCCAATTGTGTTGTACCCTGTTCTGAAACATTTTGGATGGTCACTGTCTGGCTTTCACTGCTGGTAAAGCACCTGGCCCAGTGGAGGTGCCAAGCACTGGTGGCTCAGCACCTTCACCTTAAAGACAAAGCAGGAGGGCCTGAGACTGACAGCAGTGTGCAAGCAGAACAGTGAAGGATAATCTTGATGCACGTGTGCTGTGCACCAGCAGAGCTTTATTTGGTCTTTCCCACAGCCAAGCCCTAGTGAATGCACTCAACCCTGTCCTGAAAGCCAGAACCCACACAAGCACAGCACAAACCTCTCTGTGCCTCACGTGTTCCCATTTAGAGCAAGTCAGGAGAAACATGACAGCTTGTATCCTACAGGGGGAAAAAAAATAAATGGGGAGGTAGGAGAGTGAGTGACTAAAGGGGGAGAGAAGAAGAAACTGCACTCTCATTTTCTGCACTCTCATTTTCTGCTCTCTTTCTTTTCCCATTTCCCATTTTTCCCTCATTTCCCACATTGAGAGTGTGTCAAATACCTCTGTGCCTGTTCCCCTCTCCCAAATCTCATCTCTCTTCAGAGCTTTGGCTTTAAACATGCACACATATATATGCAATTAAATGCAGGCTTTGACTTTTCGCCTGGGAAACTGGAGGGATAAGGTGAGCTAAGCTTTTAATTACGAGTACCCATTCTGGGAGGCAGGGAATTCAAGCCGACAGTAGATGCTGCAGCACTGCTTAATCCTGTCTTACAGGGAAGAGAGAAAAAGAAAAAAACCAAAACTCATGAATCTGCTGGAGAAAAGATCTTCTGAATATACAGAGAAATATTGTTTCTTTTTGCTTTTCATTTCTTGCTTTTTTTTTGCTTTTTTTTTTTTAATGTATTTCGTTTGTGCCAAGTGGAAACTAGGTGTTAAATACTGGGGATTTGATGATGGCTTTTATTAAGGTGGAAAAGTTAATGTGCAGCTCTGACTCCTAGGATCAAGATGTTTGTGCCAGGGTGGTTTGTTTTTTTTTTTGCTTGCATTTTGCTTTTTGTTGTTTGTTTGGGGTTTTTTTTCTTTCTTTTCTCCTCTATCTCTTTCTTTTAGAGTGGCCATAATGGGCTAGGTTCATCTAGGCTTTTTTCATCTATTGACATGGCTGGAGCTTCACCACAGACATCTTTGGCTCTTAAGTGTTTTTCATGAACAGTGTAGGAGTTTAGTGGCTCTACTTACAAAACAAGCACAGTTGGGTTTTGGGGGGAAGAAAAGAAAAAAAAATGTTAGCTTATGTCCTACAAAGAAATCACTAACAAGTTTTCCAGCATTACAGGAAGAAAAAATTGCTTCTTTTTGCTCACCATAGGCCAGATACAATCCATGGTCCAATTTGATTGACAGCTGTTATTTTTTTGAAGTTCCATCTGTGCTTGTGCTTTATGACCAGAAAATCTTTGCTGCACTAGACAAAGGGAAAGATACTACAAAGGGAGGTAGGATCAGTCCAGGAAACTCTGCCAGGATGATTATGAGTCCCAGGCAAAGGCCTGCCTGTGGCAGAAAAGCAGACTAGAAGGTGAAGTGTGTGCACACTTTGGAAACTTAGCGTTTGTGCCTAGTCACTGGAAAGCATCCCATTGCTTTGTTTCCATCTTACCCAGCCTGTGCTATAGTCAAAACCTGCTCCTTCTGCAGCTGTTCATACACTTTTATTTCAGAACAGCTTCCTCTGATTTGTGTTGGAGCTATCTTGGTTCAGGCTGAACTGTGGAGCTGTTCTAGACCCCACCTGCTGTGATTCCTTCCAAACTTTTTCCTGCTCCCTTCTTTCTCTTTAAAGTTAACAAAGTGAAGGTGTTGCATCTCACCATGCTGGTAAGAGGGGGAGAGAGAGGGCTTGCCTGTCATAAATAGTGCCAATTACTCCTATAGGAATAATTCCTATAGAAGAGCTTGTGGCACTATACACAGACATCATTTTTTTACCATCCTTTAAATGTTTAGACTGTACTGAAATTTCTTTGCCTCCTTTGAAGAGGATGTAGTCGGGGTCAGATTTGGCAGAAGCCTGTCTGAGAGTGGAGTAAAGATGAGAGCTGGGAGTTCAGAGGACAATTTAGTCAATAGTATTATGGAGTTCTTGCTCCTTATTTGTTTCTGTGCTTCAAGGGGAGATGGGCTAACATTAGCATTTCAAATGTTGGGCTTTTTTGGATTGGAATACTTTCATCTGAACCTTCTTTTGCAGTTCTTGTTCTGGATGCTTTTTCTACTCAGCATCTCCTGACAGCTTTCTGCTGTGGACAGTGACCCTCAGTGTTGCATAGTAACTGAGGCTTTGCACAGCCTGCTGTTAACCAGGAGACTTGCCTGTCTTACTGAGAGGTAAAACCTGTACATTTTGCCACTGCCTCTGAACACCACCTGTAATGCCATCGCTGATTAATTTCCACAATGCAGCTTTGCCAGGTACACCTCCCTAACCTTCCAGCTGCCCTCTCTAACCTGCTGTTCCTCACAGGATTCCCACTATGGAGAGCTGAATAATCTAGCCAAACCTACCACCTTCAAACAGATTTATGGATGTCATGGCCTTGACATACAACATGGAGTCAACATTTTCACCAAACCTTTCTTTCTTGGCCTCAGCTCTTTTTGGATGCTGCTCTTCCTCCACTTTAATTCTTCAACTTGGAAAACTAGTATCATGTTTGTGAGGGTACAGTGTGTCATCTGTAATAAAGGAAGGGTGCCTGAAACTGTGGTGTTCAGATTATGTATTGTAAGTATTTATTAGGCTCTTTGCTTTAGATAGATTTCCTCTGTGATTTTAATCAAGTGGGAGATGTACAAGGAATTTGGTGGTTGCTTAATGAAACAAAATCCACAGGGATCTGGGTAGCCAATTTGTGCATATACAGAGAAGGAATGTGAAAAACTAATATATTCTTTACAAAAAAAATTATATATATATATATATGGGTGGGCTTCTCAAGAAAACTACAAAACCAAAATGAACTACTCATACCCTTTGTGATTCTTTTACTTCCACTTAGTCACTAGAGCAATGCAAAGTCCCTTTGGTGAATTTTGCTTTTGGTCTTTATGTCTACCTTATTTCACCCAGCTTGTATGGCACAGTCAACCATGGTGCCCTGCCTCACTGACACTCAACAAGGATCTATGTGTGAATCTCTGTTTGGCCTGATTGCTGTTTCCATCTGAGGGCTTGTTTCAGAGTGACTTCTTAATAGGTGTTTTAGCAGGTGGAAGGAATCTCAGCCCAGGGCAAAGTAATTTATTTTGCTTTCTTGATTGGTTCTGCTGATGCTAAAGGAAGTGCTTTGTGAGCAAGCAGCAGGAATAAATGCAGTTTGTGTTGGTACCTGGTTTTGCATAACATTTAAATGAATTCTGTGAGCCATCACTGGGCAGAGCTGAGGCATGGAGGGACAGTGAAGGTATGAGGTAAGGCTCTCAATCTTGTTGATTTGCTGCTTCCCTCCTCCTCCACCTCCAAGCTTGACATCTCTTAGAGACTCCTGTAAAGAAGCTCAGCACAGCCATACCAGATAAAGTTTCTGACCACTGCCATAACCTGCACTTCAAACCACCTTTGTAGCAGACAGAAGCTCTGGAGAAGGGACTCTAGTTTACCTATCAAGGTGTTTTGGGGTGGAAACAGGGAAAAGAAATGACAGCAATCAAAGAAAAAAAACTATTGGAGAAGGGAAAAGCAAAAGGAAAGAGCGTATTCAGTTTGATATGTTGTTGTCAACTCAAAATACCCTGTCCATGGACTTGTTTTTAAGCTGGTGTGAGAGGTGAGGCTAACAGTGCAGTTGGTGCATCAAGAGGGTATGTCTGGGAGAAGCATTTATTTAAGACAATTGTGATCAAATATTCATCAACTTTCTCTCCCTCCATCCTATTACAGCTTCTTTCTCGCTTCTCTCAGCTGGAAACGTCTTCAGAGTGAAAGAGGGAGCAGCACTTAAATGCTTATTTATGTTGTCATTTCTAGGCATTTTATCAGGTCTCTAATGAAATAGATTTTCTCTCAAGAGGTGCATATTTTTCCGAGCCAGAGGGGGAGAGCACTACAGATTGCTGAAATGTCTGCCCACATTCAATACATTTGTTGCATTATTAATGATGGTAAAAGCAAGGGGTTATAAACATTTTCTTTTCTAAATAGTAATTGCAGTTGACCTTAGCTTTAAAAAAAAAAAAACACAACCCAAGAAAACAGATGAGCACAAACAAACCCAATAAACCCAAAATGAAGATGTTGGGGCAGAGCTCCTGTCTTGACAATCCTCGTGCTTTCACATCTATCATTTCCAAGAGTGCTGCCAGAGCCAATCCATTTGGGACTAGAATTATAGCAGAGATTAGCAGGATTCTGTTCCAAGAATATCTTTATGGTGATCACTTGTCACTTGTCATTACAAATAAATCCTATTGGTCTTCTCCCCTCGATCTCATCCTTGGCTTACTTACACTTGAGAAATCATTCTTCTCATCCCCTCTTTTCCAGGAAGTGAAATTCAAGTTGCTTCTTTGAAGGGCTGCTGATTTATCCTGACTCAACACAGCCTTGTTGGAAGGTGCAAAGGGGTAGATACAGGATTATTTCGTTCACAGGTGTTTATTATCCAGCCTCTAAAATATGTTTTCATGGGTGTTATCAGAATATTGGGTGTTTCTGTGACATCATGTGGGACAGCAGTGTGTACACAAGTTCAGACTGGTTACCTTATATCCCATTGCCTCATGCAGAATGGAGATGCTTTTTTTTTTTTTTTTTTTCCTTTACTAAGATTATCTATCACAAGAGCATCCAGAGCATTCCAGCAAGATGAAATTCCTGTCACCATGTATGTTGTTCCCATATACACAGTAAGAGGTCATGTGAGTAAACCAGCAGAAAATGAGGGCACAAAGAAATAAAGCAGGTTGTTCATTCCTGCACAAGTTCAGTGGGTACTTGGCAGGAGACACCAGGCATCCCAAGCCCTGCAGTGTTGTCCCATCTAGTGAAACACTTTCCTTCTCTCAGCTACTAAGAGAAGCTGGGCTTTGGACAGGACAGTTAATAACTAGACCATCTGTTTCACAGATGCTGGTGTTGCTCTTGTTCAGAACAGCACCAGGCAGATTCTGCTGGTTGAATTCACCACAGCAGTAATAAAAGTCACTGAGTTTCTCTGGGTGATGCTAAGAGCAGGCTGAGACATCTCAGATCTATGCAGCAGAAATGATATTTGAAGCAATTAAGGGTGATATGGTACCATTGCATGAACAGTTCAAGTTGCTTATCAATATGAACCCTTGGAAGGGTTCAGGGTTGAATGGAGCTGTCCATGGACTTCTGTTGTTTTCTCCGGAGCTTTTAAAGAGAAACTTTGTTAGCACTGAGGCTTAGGCTGATGTTTGAATATGCTTTAAAAAAATGGACACGTTCACTAATATGTTGGCTTTATTTGCTACAGAATGCCTTATTTCTATTTATTATTTCACTCATTCATTATTTATATTTCAGTAACAGCTAGAGCCCTCTTTCTGCTAGGTGTCATACAGACTCTTTGTAGGAGGAAAGTTTGTCTCCTAATACTCTGCCTGAGAGATGGGAGTGTGTTCAAAGGACGTAACAAATCACTTGCAGAAGCTGGTAAAGGACTTGGCTCTCTTGAGGCCTGGTTTCTTGACTTAACCAGTGCCCTCATGAACAGCTATATGAAACAAAGCTATTGCTCTCACTTTGTATGAAGTCTTTAATTTCAGCTGATGCTGAATGGGAATCTTTAAATCAAACAACTAGTTCTCTGTATGGATGGAAGGAAGGTCTTCCTGTAATATATTGCACATCTGAAGAGGATTGCACTGCCTGAAGACAGTGGCCTCTTGACTTTTCTGGACCCTAAATTTGTTTTTCACATGCTTTCCACAGGGCAGGAGTTAAAGCTCTCATTTATGATCTCTTCTAGCTATAAAATACTGTCCATGTTGCATAAGGTACCAGGGGAATCTTCCCCAGATGTGCACATTAAAAACCAAGGGTGTTGATGGCTGCTTGTCTCAGAGTTTAAAAGCAGTCAGTCAGAAAGGGACCAAACCCTTGGGGAGTCACATTTGCTTTCATTAGGATAATTAAAGAACAGAATAAGCAGCACAGGCGGACTTGCCCCTTTTAAGATGCAAATAAGGGATTCTGTGAATGGTGTTTTGGAGTCGGTTTCCCTTCATGGTTATGCAAAGCAATAAAATAACTAGTTTGAAATACAATGCCTGAGCATCTTATTTAATGAGTTTTCCATCAGTGCAGACATAGGTGATTTCCCCTGGTTTTGCATAGTTTTTCCACATGCCATTTTTATTGATTATGGCCTCTTAGACAGGAGGTTTGACTTTTAGTGTAGGCTTCTGGTATGGACTGTGAGGAGAAGATATTCCTTGAACAGATACTCCTTCTCTAGAGGTCAGCAATCGTCCAGAAAGCCTCTTTGAGACATATGTTTCCCCCTGGTCTAAGCTGATGACTTCCAGCCATAATCTTTGTATTTTCTTTGTATTTTCAAAGAAATTACCTGCTTCTCCCTCCATGCCTGAGCAAAGATCAGGAGAGGTGGATGAGGTTCTCACCTACTGGGAGCAGGCAACTGACAATGTTCCCAGGCAGGGCTGTGCTGGGAAAAGCTCAGCAGTAATGATTGCAGTGGATCATAAAAGTATGACATCAAGTCATGAGCCTTTGAAACAATGGTGCTTGTGCCTGAAGTAGATATGGTAATGAAGAAAGAGTTGTGGTTATGGTTTCAAAGGAGTGTTCTTGACATTTCCTTTTCTAATCCAGATAGCATTCTTGTTTTCCACCAGACAAAGCAGGAACTTTGTGCATTTGCTAATGCTCCAGCCAGTCTAGATGCTCATTTGTGCCATTATTTCTGGCATCAGCCTTACTTCATTTTTCCTTTGTGATACAGTTAGGCCAAATAATCACCAGACAGATGTCTTTTCCTCAGGGATGTCACTGAACTTGTTTCTGACAGACAGGGCTATTTTCTTATTATTTATTTATTCATTTTCTCTGAGGAGATCTAGGCCCTTCAAAAAGATGGGCTGTTTTTCTTCCAGTGTACTGAAGCTGCGTGCACATGCCAGTGCTATTCCACACACGCACGTGGTGTCTTTGTACCTCAAGTAGTCAGCTCTTGTTACAGTGGTAGACTTGTTGTTCTGCTTGTTGTGGTGTCACTGCATCTGCTTCTGCCCATGGGACAGGTGCCAGAAGTCCTGTGTGGGGAGGCAGTGGTTCCATGAAGACTACAGAGTATAAGGCTAAGCAAATAACAAAGTCATTGCAGGATGCTGGCCTTCACCTCTATTTTTTTGTAAACACTCAAGTATTAAATATAAATGAATGTTTCAAGGATGCATATTTTCTTCAGGGCTGTTTGTTTACTTCATTGTTACGGGAAGGCTTGTTCCCTTGGGGTCTGGACAGCAAAAAAGCATCTTCTCTTCCTAACTCTCCCAGCTAATCATCCCACTTCCATGCTTTCCTCTTCCTTTTTTCATGCTTGCATCACCAAGTAGTAACAGTGCAATGATCCTTCCTAAGCTGGAGTGCTCTCATGTGACAGAAGTAATATCTTAATCACCTTATAAACCTCAGCAGCTGTCCTCCTCACAGAGGAGCTTTCCCTTACTCTGGACCATGTTTCTTTCATCTGTGCCACTCACCTGGGGTAGGTACCCTGCTCCAAGTCTGTGATGACAGCCTTTTTAACAAGGGAAAAAGGCTGAGATCAGAGCTTACAGGTCACTGTACATCTTCTAATGGAGTTTTGTAGCAGCCTGGGTGTGTGTGCTTTCCCTGGCTTTACTTAGCTGCTTCAGAATAAAAATTTGCTCCACTATTACTTCAGATGAGTAGTATAAATTAAATACTGTAGCTGCAGACATCACCTTCTCGATGGTGCTTTATTTTTATAAGGCAAGTTGCCTTGCAGTAGAAGCAAGCCATCATTGGCTGAACTGCAAGCACAAGTTTATTACTGAATATATTATCTTAATTACATCACACGGGTGTCATGTCCATCACAAAGCACTGATGAGATAATCCTAAACCATACCAGCTGTCAGCAAAAGGGAAAGAGGTGGGTTAGAGATGCATTTAATTTCTGTACGTTTGATTATTTTGCATAAGCAAGCCATTGCATCAGTACTAGTTTGAGAGGCATGCAGATTAATTATTGTACACTTACTAGCAGAAATTTTTACTTCTTTTCTTTTTTCTTTAGTCTCCCATGGCATCCAGGATGCAAGATGGCACTATTTTATGGGTTTATTATTATTTTTTAAATTATTTTTCTGGTTGGGTTTTTTCCTTTTTTTTTCCCCAGTGGGGAGCTCCCAGCTACTCCACTCAGCCTCTTGCAGCAGGGAGCAGGCAAAGCCAGCAGCTGCAGGACTCTGTGGTCCCAGCTGGATGAAGCACATATGCCACAGTATGAAAGCTGTATCACTAGGGAAGCTATCAAAGCTCTGCTATTTATAACTACTGCATTCATAGTCTCCTTCTGCCTCAATCCAGGAGCACAGCTCTTCCCTATCCTAGCTGCTTCATGGAAAAGGTGCTACCAGGAACCACAGAAAATCACCAGCACCTACAGCCAGTTCCTCCAGTCGCCTTTCCCAGGGTTTTCAGCACGTGCAGTGTCAGCAAATTCCCAGCAGCTCTTGTGAGCTGGATTTGGCAAAATAAATGAGCTGAAACTCTGCAAGGGGATTATTTATCACAGCAGAAGCTTGAGCTGCTGCAGTGTTTGTCATCTGTAGTGCCCTCGTTATCAGTTCCATCACCAAAGCCAGCGTGCCTTGTCATGGGGTGAAAGTCAAACTGCTGGCCAGGGGCCTTTTCCCGTCTGCTTTTGCAGCCAAGGGGAGAGGTAGAGACGTGTGAAAACAGCTCACACTTGCACACCACGTTTGGGACAGAGACACTGCAGCTTGTGGGTGGCAGTATTTGTTTCTCTAGTGTTTGGTTTAGCTCCAAGGGGTGAGCTTTTTCCTCACTTTTTTTTTTTTTTTTTTTGCTGTTGTTCCCAGTGGGCAAATGAGAGATTGGAGGTTCCCCTCCTATCCTTTACTTACCCCTTCTGCTACAAAGAGAGAAACGCTACATCAGTCTTTTTGGGAAGGTGAGAAGGAGAAGAGTTTATTGAAAAGGGAGAAAGATAAGAGAGATAGAAATTAATGGAGAGTCTTCTGAATGACAGATAACCTGTCTGCCTTTCTTATGTATTTCCTCTGCACCTCTTTCCAGTTACACTCTCTCTCCTACTCACTCACTTGAAAACATACACAAACTGTCACCTAAACTCTTTGATTTTCACATCCTTCTCTTTCTTCTCTTCTTTGTATTCATTAATTTCCTCTTCTTTTCCAACATGCACATATGGGTAGGCTTGTTCAGAGAGTGGGGTCTTGTCTCTCTGTAGCTCCCTCTGACTTTCAACTTGCACTTTTGAAGGCTTAAGAGAAACAGCCCAAAAAAGTGCAAAAGGGATGTGCATGCAGATATTTTATCTTCGCTTCCAAGAGAAGTCTGTCCTTTGTCCCCTGTTCCCAAATAACCCAAATTCATCAGATAACCTCTTAAGACCAAGCCTAAGGCAAAATCAATCTGCAAAGGAAGCAGCAATTGCTGTTGCTCAGACAGCAAGCAGAATGCAAAATCCATATTGGCTTATTAACAGCACAAGCTTTGCCTTGCTCATCTCTAATGATGACAAGTAGCAATTATTTTTATGATATGGACACACGTGGGTAAAATGCAGACTGTTTTAAAGGCAGAGGCTTCCAGGGGGTGCTTGTAGCAATTCTCATCACTTCCATTGTTGAGGGCAGATGAATCCTCTTCCGTGAGCAATGTCTGTCCTGTCTCAGCGCTTGAATCCAGTGCTCTGATTTATCTGTCTCCCTCTGGATTTTATTATCTATTCTGTTTCTTTGCAAGGGCTGGATTTGGAGGAGAAATGTATGGAGGTAAGATAGGCAAGTATTGTGGCCTCACCAGCTGGGGCTCTCACATACAGCCACAGGTTTTTAAAAATCGGTGAGATAATAGTATCCAATTGGAGTCCCTAAAAAGAAGGATGCTGCAAGCAGAGGTTTTCTTCTGGGCATGCTGGAAGGCTTCTAATTACTAGAAATCAAGAGAAGAGTCAGCCAGGCATGAGATAGAAACCTCACAGTGGGGAGACAGCTCAGTGGCAAATGCCTGGTGAGCAGACAAAGTTTCTCAGCTCTTCATAAACGTAGAAAATTATTATTGTCAAACTTTTTCTTTCTCCCTCTCTTCCTTCTCTATGGAAAGAAAATCAAGGTCTGCCCTTCCCCCTTTAGTCACTGCAGTCATGCAGGGAACTCTCCCTCTGCTTCTGCATGCAGAAGAGACACACACATGCACATCCCAACCCCAGAAGCCTGGGATAGAGTTAATGAGCTGATGAGGCTGCTCAGTTATCTTTCTGATTCATTATTCTTCTCACTTGACATTTAGCCTTTGTCTTTCCCACCTCCCGACCCCTACATCCATGATCACCTTAGCTTTGTGAGCTGATGAAGTAACTGGCTTTGGGCTGTTTCAAAACCTGGAGGGCTTTGGTTAACTGGGAGAAACTGGAGTCAGGTGAAACCAGGACACTTTGTACTCACTCTGTCACAGCCTATTCCTTGAGACACATATTGAAGGAGAGGGTGAAGCAATTAACTCTCTGATAGGATTGGGGACTAGTTAGCTACTGCTTTGACAAATCTGCCTTGTCTTTGAGCTTTTCTGTCCCCATTTGTCACTGTGAAGATTTCTTCCGTTGTGTAGTTTCTCCCCTGTGGTTCAAGCACAGGCTCGGGAACGAGGAGCTTTTCCTAGATCCCTCAGAATTTCACAGAGTCACTGATTTATTCAGGCCAAAACAGACTCATATGATCATCTTGTGTCACTCACACAAGAACAGTTTTGTATCTCATGTGCCTGACTTGGGGGGCTGTTTCTGCCTATGAGTTTGTTTAAAAATGTGATGCTTTTTTCTTCCTTCCATTGCATAGTTCTAATGGTCACCTGGCAAGACCAGTGCCTCTTGGATATGGAGCGAGGCAGCTAAGGAAAGCAAGAAGGCATCTATGTTGTGTTTGGTTTTAGGAAGTCAGAGCTTTTAATGACTGCACTGTCACTTCAGACCTTTTTTCTCTCACCTCTTCCCTTTAGCTCTAAATGCTGCTGCTGCTCATCTGCCCAGTTATGAGAATGCATCACTCTGTCTTTTGGCTGGGAAGAACACCTTGAAATTGTGGCTTCAACTGCCACCATTGTACTGTTAGACCTGTAGATATATAGAGCAGGGGTGGGTCTGATACCTGTTTCTGCAGTAGTGTTGAGGACAGGAACATGTAAGGCTGGGGTCACAGAATTAACAAAGGGATTTTTTAGCTACAAATGCTACAAGATGCTGTAAAAGTCCCTGCAGCTGGAGCTCAATCACTTTGCATCTATACAGTGTGAACAGCTCTATCACCAGCAATTAGTCTGTAGGTTGTTTCTTTAACTCCTTTGCTCCAGAGGAATGGAATTCCCCTAATCCCCATTTTATAGATGAGATGAGGAATGGGGAGGTGAAACAGAGTCAGCAATTTAAGCAGAAATACAGCTTTAGCCAGAAATACAGCTTTTAGTCTGGCTTCTACAATATGTTTGTGTAGTGCCTGGATACTTAACATTCTAGATGATAAAATCAAGACTGTCTTTCAGTAGTAGCATGGTGAACTGTAGGGGTCTGGGCTGGCACTGCTGTGAAAATGAATGTGCCCAATCCTTTTCAAGCAGCCTTCGCTGTACACTGTTGCTGCCATGATTTACTGTCTACCAAATTGTGCATGGTTATCTTGTGCACAGGTGATTTTCTGCAGCTTGTTTGGGATTCTTCCAGCCTTTGATGCTATTCCAAAGAGAATATCCCTGTAACAGCCTTTTTGTAGGATATTAAAATTATAAGGTGCAGGTATGTTAATGTAGAATAAAGTTGTTCTTTACTGCACACAGCTTTCATTGCCCCAGGAGGTCATCAAGTCAATTATTGTAAAAGGATTTCAAAAAGGGCCTGGATAATTTTATGACCATTTGTAATTATGTGTTAAGATAGGAGTAATCAAATCTTATGCTTTGTGGCAGAGGATAACCACAGGGACCATGAAATGGCTCATTTTCTCTCATGCACCAGTTGACCATTAGGGTGGAGTTTTCACCTTCCTCTGGACCACTTTAATTGCTGCTGAGCACAGGAGACTCAAAACCCTTAACCTTCTGATCTCCCCTGACGGGTTGAAAGCTGCTTTTTGGCCTGCTTCTCATGCCTTGTTTCTGGGGGAGAGTTAGGTGAAATGAGTCCAGTAGAAGCCAGGAGTTGGTGTGGGATGGTGGGAGCAGTACCACATGCCCTGCACTTTCTGTGCCAGATGAATCACAGGTGAATTATTGGCCACAGGGGCTGCAGAGTATGGACAGTGAAATAGCATCATGGCCACGTGCACTGTTTTCTGTCCATGATGGCACAACCAGGGAAGCTGCCACATTGCTTGGCCTCTAGGAAGTGTTTGCATCAGCTGTGTTTCTTGGAGAATTGCTGCACTGAACTTTGGATGAGAAGAGTCTTCTCATTTCTTCCAGCTTTCAGCTGTAGTGCTTGTGTTGGCTCATCTTTAAGATACACATTGGACAAAGGAAGCCAGGGCCATGGGGGGCTGAGAAGGGGAAGTAATATAAGGAATTTTTTGTCCCGTGGCTCTGCTTTACTGGCTCCATCGTGATCCTTGCCTCTCTGTTCTGTTTGTTTCATAGCATGGAGAGAGTAGATGAAATATTTCACCAAATTATGAATTGTAGCCTTGGAGGCAGCAGTTCATGTTGGTCCCTCGAACCATTGGTGACTATGAGGAAAGTGATGTTCTTTCCAGCTTTTGCAATTCTTTGTGCAATTTCCTCATCAGTTTTCAGTATAAAACTGTAATTTCAGTTCTGTCTAGTTTCAGTCACTGTTAGACAAGCTGGTTTCCCTCCTGATCTTTTTGACCTCTTTTTTTTTTTTTTTTTTTTTTTTTTTTGCAGCAAGACAGAGACCAAAATGTAACATACAGCATGGGTAAATAAAATAAAGCCAGCCAGAGGTTTTATCTAAATCCTCTTGGTTTTAGTCCTCTGCATCCAAACAATACCGTGTGCATGCAGCTGGTTTTGGGCACGTGCCACTTCTGGGGATGGATGTGGTGGTAGCTTGTACACAGAAATATCAACCAGTATTCTGGAGCCAAAAATAAAGCAAAAGAGTTCTGTACTAAGTACAGGAAGATGGAATTGGTATTCCTCTAGCTTATCCAAGTTAGAAGACTGAAAACGCCTGTGAGATCTTATGCAAGAGTCTCTTCAGTACCTCTTGCTTCAGCCTGTGATGCTCTGAGCTGGCAAATGTAATGCTCTGAGATGTTGTTCTGTAGTGTCATGCCGTCCATCTCTTGCCAATGGGAATCCTAAATACCTGATGGAGAAAAATGAGATCAAAAGGCGAAAAATGGCAGGATGGTTTGCAAAGAAGAATAAGACGTGCTGTCAGGAGAGGAACTGAACTGAGGAGTAAATGAGGCAGATAGATGCAAGAAGGCTGTTCAAAAGGCAGGACACAAAGAAGAGGTTTTCAGAGCATCAGCAGTGAAAGGGCTACCACGTGAGGCGTGTACAGCGAAGAGAGCAGGGCTTAGATAATGTAAGAGCTCTGTCTGTTTATGTTTACATCTTGACATCCATCAGATCCCTCCCTTAACAGCTCATATTCCCACCTCACCCCCTGCCTCCCTTTATACACTGCATTATATCATTATGCTTCGTTCCAGCTCCTCAGGCTTCAGGGCTTGGAAAAGAACCTATTGTTAATTTTGCCCATCTGTCATAGGCTCATCCAGATGAGGATTAGATGATCCCGTGATGATTCAAGATGGGTTTTACTGAACCTCTAGTAAAGAAGTAGTTTAGTTTTCCTAAGGAAACACTGCATCCTCCACTTGCCTTAGCTCAGTCATTTTGGTGGCTCTGCACCTCTTCAGTCACTGTGTGTATCATGATGTTCAATATTCTCCCACAAATTGGGCATAGGAGTCCTGGGGTCACGAGGCTGAGTGTTTTAGTAAGCTTGGTCTTCTCATTATCTGCTGTAATTGGGAAAACTTTAACTTCATGGGACAGAAACTGTCAAAACTGGTTCTCTAATATGCCCATAACTGCAAAAATTTGTAAATAGAGAGAGCCAGAGCAGTGAAGCACTGATTGGGGCTCACAGTGGAGTTTACCAACAACCACTAATTGCCAGCTCTATTTGGATGAATTGTAAATGACCAAGATAATGCAAATTAGGAAGATATTCTCCTGGCAGAATGTTAGCAGCTTCTGGGAGCTGGGGAAGTCATGCGGCTCCCTCTGTTACTGGGAGTAGAGTGCAATTTGTTGTGCCTTCTGCAATACCTCCCGAGGCTGGCAGTGAATCAGTGGAGCCCAACTGGATCACATGCTGCCCTCCAGGGATTTGTTGCTAGTTAATGCCATGCAGCACTGGGACATCTAATTATTTCTTTTTTTCTGTCTGCCTTACCTATTCGTTGTTGTGTTGGGTTTTTTCCCTTTAAAGAAAAAAAAAGGGAAAAAAAAAAGCAGCTTGTGATAAATATCAACTCTGACAATAAGATTTTAAAGTACCTTGTTAAAAACTAAATGCTTACTTTTATGTACTGTTTTTCTTTAATTATTCTTACGTTACATTGGAAAACTTTCTGCCTTCACTAATACACGTAGGGATATGGGATCAGCCAAGGAAGAGACTCCAGAGAAAAACTTGTCCTTTTTCCCCACTCATCCTGCAGCTTTTGATCACCTTGAACATTTTGTGAGTGCCAATGGAGTGGGGAATGCTCCTTGAGGGGGGAGGAGGGGAAACCCATCTCCCTCAGTCCCTTCCAAGATTGCTAAGCCTGTAGACTTGAACATCCTGTGGTGCTGGTGGTCTTGTTTGGCAGGCTGTGTTTGTTGCTTCTTTATTTGGTTTTGTGTGTTTGTTCATTTGGGTTTTTGTTGTTGTTGTGGTTTTGTTTTTAACTACCTGGCCAGCTTTTGTAAAAATTGCTGCATGGGAGCGTGTGTATGTGCACAGGATCACCATGCTTATACTGGTTAGTGGGGGTGCACTCTCAAGGAGTGAGAATCCTGAGACTGGTGGTGTGATATTTTGAATTTATCCTGTTCAGAGTTAAGAATCTAAAGGAAATGAGGAAAAGCTGGAGCTGTGATGGCAGAGGAAGTGCAGAGGAAGGGCTTTGACTCTCACAGCAAAGGGTGTTGGGTGCTTGTAGTGAAAGAATCCAAAGGCCCAAACCCCCGGTGTCTCCGCTTCCCCTCGCTCCCCAGGTGCTGCACTCACGTGAAGCAATTGCCGTTCACAATGCAAGCTGCTGTACTTTATTTAATAACTGTGTCACAGGGTGCCTCTGGGAGCCGGAGTGCCAAAACTGGTTGGCGTCTTAATGGGGCCTGTCAGGGGAATTGACTACAGATGGGGAGAAATGAGATACGATCACCAGTCTCCCGTTTTGAAGCCCCAGTGCTGGAGTAGAGGGTGGGATTTGTTAAGTGCACTTTGTAGCACGTTCTCCTCAGCAGCAGCCGACTGCTTAATGCAAAATGCTGCTTCTCAGCCTTAGCGCTGTGGGAGGGGAGGGAGCAGGGAGGGGAGCAGGCCTGCTTATTCGCTTCCATTACAACTCCGCTGCCGCGAACACGGATCGAAGCCTTCCTTCCAAAAGGCCCCTTGGCACGGGTTATTTGCACATAAATGGCCGCAGGTGATTTATTTATTCAGCACAGCTGGGTTCTGCAAAAGAAACTGTGGGCTATACCTGCCAATAGGCTAATGCTCCTCCCCGCAGCGCTCGGAGGACATGTGGAATTTGCTCTGCTGCAGGAGGCCGGAGATTTCAAAGACCGTGGCTGAAATTTTCAAGGCACTGGGATAATTTTATAAATGCCTCATCCTTTTTGCTCGCTTGTTTGTTTTGCTCCGTTAACTGCGGCGCTAACTGGTGCACGGGGAGTTGTGTGCAATGTTACGAGGAAAAGGATGATGATTAGGGAAAGAAAGGCTGGCGTTGCATAACCAGGCCAGCGTGTTCTGCTGTTGTAGGGAAAGAAGAGCCTGCATGTAAAGGAGAAACAGATACAGGCTGCTGTGGGATTGCTTGTAGAGTAGAACTGGCAATTCCATAACTTGCTGTTGAATGTCATGTAGCCAGAGAAAAGTTACTCCTTATCATGAGGTGGTCTTATATTCCTTACCTTGGCTAGGGTCAGGTCTTGATGACTGTGTTTTGTTCCTTGATTACCACCTAGGCTGATTTTTGCATCATTAGGGCTCTTAGTGTCTCCTATTCTGTAGCCAGACATCCTTGTCCGTGTATTTTCATGGCTCACTAGAGAAAACAACTTTGTCACAAAGACAAAATTCAAAACTTCTTAAGTGTAGGGCAATGCATATTTACTTCTGCTGACTTCTAGAGTCAAAAGGACTTTCTGCATAGAGTACCTGGATCCTGGAAGCTGAATACCCAGGAGTTGCTGGGAGAGGAGTATGGAAGGGAGGTTGTAGGGTTCAGATGGTTACATACCTCAGTGGGGTGAACTGAGGGTGTCGAGGAGAGGAATTTGTTTTAGAAAGCACCTAGTAAAATTGGGGTCCTTGGAGCCATAGGTAGAGAAAGTGGTTTGAAAATCTCTGGCATCTAACATCAAAGATGCCCATAGACTTTCAAGTGCAAATGTTTAGAAGCTCAAACATCACCTGAGAGTGGAGAGGATGGCTTGTTTTCCCTCTACACTCTTTTTTTTCTCTCTGAGGAGAATTATCCACTGTGATAGTTCCATACAGGTTTTCCACAAGGGAAACCTGTCTCCATTAGGCAGTATATTTGCACGAAAGGCCAAAAAGTTCAAACCCTACAGCACTAGAACCTCAGAGCACTCTTGTCCTTAGACATCTTTCTTCAATGAAAACCTTATTTGTTCTTGCCTGGTGTGATCCATTACCTCTGGGCTGTGACTCTTGTCATATAAAATCTTTACACAAGGAGGCTTCCCCTCATATTTGGATTGGATTAAAATTTGACATCCAGTCATTGAAAAGCTGAAGAGAAGATGCACTAAATGTTTGGGCAGCTGCTGTCACTGCACATTTGGCTTACATGAGACTTTGCATAGTGAGGTGGGAGAATATGGTAGTTAGGGAGTGAACAGAGATTTGGAAGACCTGGGGATTGAAACAATCTCTTCAATCAGAAGAGATACTGAGTCTAAAATTGTGGGGACTGTATAAATGCATTAAGAGTTTCAGCCATTGAAATGAGCCAGCGAGGCTCTGGTTGAGGGGTGTGAAAGGTAATTGGGGATTAAATTCTGCTTTGGATTCACATTCCTCCAAACCTTGCGCATAAGATGTTGAAAAGAGTCTGCTGGAACCTGGCATCTGCTTCCTTCCCGTTGCTCCCAAAGCAGAGATTATAATATAGAATGTACACTTGGAAAGTCAGAATATGTCATTTTGTAACAGAGTTGATCTTATTTAATCTTTGTCTGCTGCTTCTATGGGATTCCAGGTTGTTGTTGGGTTTTTTTCAATATTATTAGAGAAAAAAGGACAATTTCTTTTTTTTTTTTTCCCTTATTTTTATGATAAAAACCTCATCTATTTAACTCGCTTAGGTAGGGTTAGCTCTATTATAAATTTTTCCTTTTAAAAAATACAATACTACAAAAATGTCATGTAAAATGCTCTCTTCTGTTACTGATTGATAATTCTAAATGTAGAAAATTGATTCCCAGTAGAGGAACACTTTTTGGTATGGTTTTGGGATTTTTGTTTTGTTGTTTATTTGAGTTTTTTTGTGGGGGTGTCCTTTTTGTTTTGTTTTAATTCACTTTTACTTTATCTTTGCTTCTACCTTGGAAATAGAAAAGTCCCCATGTAAAAAAAAAAGCCACTTCAACTTTCTTGAGATGATGGAGCAAGTTCTTGCAACCAAGAAGGAAACATAGTCCCTGGTATGGCTGGAGATACTGAAGTAGGATTTTGACCCTGAAACATATTCTGTAGCCTCAGGTGAAGTGCTAGAGTGCTTCTGTTTGGGCACATGAGGCAGCATGAGACTCAAAACATGGGAGAGGTGCAACAAGAGAAGTGTTTTCTGGCAGCAACGGGAGCTTTGCAAGATTCTCTTTGCATTTCACTCAAGCCTGAGAACATGTAAAGGTCAAGGAAATTTCTGTCCTTCTCTAGAATTATGGGAAAGGCTGTGCTCCTGTTGTCTTGGGTTTTTTAGATTGTTGTTGTTTGCTTCTCTTCCCCTCTTAGTCTGTGCACATGTCTTTTACAAGTTGTTGGGAATCTAAGGCGAGGAAATAAAAAGGTTTTAGTGTTAGGAAAAAAGTAGCTAGTGCTATACATACATGGCTTGTGCACATACCTCCTGCATTTGGCAGCAATATTGATTAATCATTAGGAATCTCTTGGTATCAACACAGAAGTTTTTTTAATCTGGAGAAAGCAAAAACCATACAGAAAAAGGCAAAAACAAAAAAACCAATTTCTCTCTAGTTCGTTTTTTGTTGGTTTGGGGTTTTTTTTTCCTCTCTCCTGTTGCCTTTCACACAGGCACATGCTCACACCTGCAGATGTTGACACAGCAGTCTAGCTAGCCTGAGCTGCCAGGCAGTGCAAACATTGTGAGAAGCAGTAAATATCACTCTGAGGAATAAATGCCCCCCACCATCAGTCCCACTCAGGAGGAATGGATTTTACAGGTTTCATCGCTCTCTCCTCTCTTCCCCCTTCATCTTTGTTCTCTGCTGGGAGAGAGTGTGTCCGTGGGGCTTCCCTCACAGTTCACAAGAGACATGAGGGCCCTGCCTGCCCCTTGCTTCCCGTGGGGACACAGAGCCTGCAGAAAGCTCTCTGAACATTTGACCAAGCTGTTTTCTTCATCATCTAACACATCATCTTCTCACAGCTGCTGGAGAGTGTTAGACCCTTCTCTGTCTTCTAGGGCACTTGTCCCCTATGCCCATGTTTGCTTCTGATTTCATGAAGTGCTGAGAAGGAGCTGTATTCCCAGGCTGCTCACAAGGAAGGATGGACAAATATGTCATCTCCACTAGCTAAAATCTTTGAGGTGAGAGAAAGGATCAAGCACAAAGCAGGAGCACTCTACATGAAGGTGACCTGTTGATCATGGAGTTTTCATTTGTTTTCAGAGAAACCCTGTGTGTGTGTGCTGTTGTACAGAGAACAATGCTACTGCAGAACAAAGAAGTATATCAATGGTGCTTTCATCCTGTACATCAGTCTATGCTGGACCTGTGTTAGTGATGTTAACCAAACATGATTAGCCTCAGCTGGTCACACAGTAGCTCCCTCTGGAAGGATGCATGGCCTGGTGCTGCTTCCTGCTGCAGTGAGGGCTGGCTTCTTACAATGTCCTTTCTTACAAGGAGCACTGGCAAATGGAACCCTCCCTGACAGCCCTCAGGCACTAAGTAGACAGGTTCCAGCTTCCCTATCTCTTCTTAGAAGAATGCAAAAATCATGCAGAGGGACAATGCTGAGAATCAGAGAGAAAAGTTTAGGTCACAGAGATTACTTGAGACTTTGCATCTACACCAAGACCTCCCTTAGATCAAGGCAAAAATCAAATTCAAATTCACAGCAGTTCCACATTGGTTCTTCTCACTTAACCCCCATCCAGCACTGCCATCACTAATTCTTCATCCCAAGTATTAAGGGCCAGGACCCTTTTCTTATATGCCCAGGCAGCTACATGCATGCATTTCTGCTTTGTGCCCCAGGAGACAACATTGACCACTGAGATAAAACAGAGCACAGCTAGTCTCTCCTTTTTATTTTCTCTTGCCTCAACTCAGTCTCTGTGTCCTTAGTACTGTAACAGCCCTTAGTTCACTAAAAAGCATAAATAAGAATTCCAGTTAACCCACCTATTTGGAAGACTTTTGACCAGTTAAAAAAAAAATGAGACATGCTGATATGAGCATTAAATTCTATGACAATAACAGCAGCATATTTGAATTGGAAATTATTTGCTTTCTCTACTCATCAGTATAAGGCAAATAAACCCAAACTGCCTCATTGCAAAGGTAACTCTCACTTTTTTTAGAGTTGGCTGTAATGATCCTGAATATTTTTCCATGACTGGAAAGGAAGTAAAACCCAGCCTTCTGCAACTGCAGCTCTGAAAGGTTTTGGTTTGTTCCAGCAGGTACATTGGCTTTAGTAGCTGTGTAAGGAAAAGACTTTGTGGCTGAATATATAACAGGGAATTAAGAAAGATGAGGCACAAGTCTGCTTCTAAATTGGTAAGGGATATTAGTCAAGTTATGAAAACTTGGATTTATTTTTTCATGCCTGACTTGCAGATGTGCTGCACAAATATGCTCCTTGGTACAGATTTTCCACTTTGGCAAGTGTCTGCAGCTGAGGATGGTGTTAAAGAACCTAGGGGTTTGCTCCTTGGCTTAGGAGTCAATTGTATGCTAACCTCCATGTATAATTTAAAAGCAGCTTGAGGGAATACTGTCCATGAGTTTCTTTCAACTCTTTCATCTGGATAGGACCTCAGGGCCCCTGGTGACAAACAAGAAGAACCAAAGAGCATTAGTGTCCCAGCTTCACCCTCTCTCACCTCCTACACTCCCCTGTCCTGCAGCAGGAATCCACTGACATTGGATTCAACCCTGCACTAGCTGGAAGCATCTCCACAAGAAAGATCTCCTCTCTCTGGAGACATTTGGCAACTGCCAGTGACTGAATTATTTTTGAGTGGAGCTTTAGATAGAGGGATGTGAGTATGGATAGTATTTTGGAATTATTTTGCAAGTCAGTGCCACAAGAGAAAATATTGAGTTTCATTCTTAAACTAGTTTCTGGGCTTTTTTTGGTGTTTTTTTGTTGTGTTTTTGTGGGTTGTTTTTTTTTTTAGTATTATTATGTACTGCGAAGTCGTATCCATTTTAATTTTGGGGAAAAAGATTCTGATTTTCTGTGAGTTCAAAAGGTACATTTTTATAAATTAGTAAAGGTAGTGCTTGATCTGTGTTCTGCTTAGTCCCGTATAAAGCTGTGCACTCTGATTTAATACAAGAGTTGTCTGTCACTGACAATGGATGAGTCTACCTAACAGAACTGTTGACGCACAGAAGTTATTTCCATCGCATCTACAAGCTTAAAGAATGTGTTTTGCAGATGCAATTAATTTGAAACAAACCCTGTGTATCCTGTAGAAAAATTAGGACACAGCAAATCCAGATGAAAAAGAATGGCAGCTAAGCCTCTTCCCCTGTCAGAACTGCATGCAGAGCAGAGCTGTTCAGCAGCAGACACTGGGACTACTCCACCCACAGATTTGCACAATCCCAGAGTTACAAATACAGCCTTTTCTGGATGGAATCGTGTTGGCTTGGGTGGGCCATTGCACCTCAAATTCCCAATTTAATATTTAATAGTAATTAATAGAATTATTTAATTATTATTTTTATAATATATTATTATTATTTATTATCTATTTAATTAATAGTAGTGAATAGCTACTGTAAAGGATCTGTCCAGAACCTTTGGCTATACTATCCTCTTAGAAGGCATCTAAAATGCATGTGGAGGAGATATCCTAGTGCCAGCTGCCCTGTTAATGATCTGTGCTGGTGCTGGAAGGAGGGAAGAAGGGAGGTGAGCTCTCCCTCTGCATCCAAACTGAAGTAGGCACTGCTGCAATTTTGGCTTCTCTGATGTCCATCACTTGACACCTTGCTGCAGATCAGAAAGAATGTCTGATGTGCTTTCTGTAGCCTGTGCCCTGCAGGAGAGCACATGTGGTGTGATTGCCTGGCCTTCAGCAGCATCATGGAGTTGTATATTTGTATTGCCTCTCCATGAATGAGGGCAGGTAGGTGCCAGTAGCCATGTGTGCTGGGCAGCAGGAGCAGCACAAGGAAGATGGCACATCACCTTGCAGAAAATCAGGGATCTTTGTCTAGTGCACCAATTATTTTATTTTTATTTCTTTTTATTCCTGTCTGGGCAGGGACAAAGTTCTGATCTGAGCTATGGCTTGATCTTCATAAAGGTCAGCAAGTATTCAGGCCTGACTAGTATGCACGTTACAAGTGATGCCTGTTCCACTTTCTTAATTTCAAACTGTTTTGTATGACTGGGACACAGGATAGAGGAGAGCACTGGGGCTTAACATGTGAGGACGCCTGGCAGCAAGTTCATGCAGTGGCAAGGTGAATAATAGGATTTATTAAATACCAGCTTGCAGTCTAATCAATAAACTTGCCAGGCAGAATGCAGCATCTAGAGAGAAGAGCAAGGGAGCTTTGGACCACCAAGGCTGACTTTAAGCACTTGGAGAAGCAGGGAAGCATTGTTAGATGTTAGTAAGAACAGGCACCATGTTCTCCCTTGAGAACAACCATCAGTGTGCAGCACATGCACAGTGGTAGAAAAATCACACAGTGTCTGTAATGCCTTGTGACAACCAAATATCAAAGGTTTCCATACCAATGTGTTTGCCATTACATTCCCTTATTCATGCTCACACCTACCTTGGCTTCTGGCCACAGCTGGAGTGGGAGGGTACTGTCAATTATTTTATTTGTGCTCTGTCCAAAATCTGCAACTCTGGCCATTATTCGAGGGAAGACAGCTGTTTTTGTTGAAATGAATGGCTGAAAACAAGGTAACAATAGCAACACTTAAATTGACATAATTAGGCTTCAGAGTCAATACCCGCAGAGACCTGTGAGAGGAGCTGGTATTTATCATAGCTGTTGTTCCAGTTCTTTTGCAAAGGGATAACTTAGAGCTACACCGGGGTATATGAAAATATTTTAAAAGAAATAATAATTAAAAAAAAACAAAAACAACGTACCAAAACTTGTTTGTATTCAAAAGGATTATCAGCTCACTAAATAGAGCTGAAAAGTCCTTTAGTCTCTGCTGGGTGTTGCTAGTGTTATTCTCCAGTGCACTGTTAGGTGCTTAGGCAGTCTGACCCTTCTCCTGGTTGTTTGTTTTCTCAGATATTTTCCACATGATTTCACGATTTAATTGTTGCAGAGTTTTGATGTATAACCCGCCTGACTTTGCTTTGTTCCTTCTTGTTCTCTTTTTCAAATCCCATTGCAATGTTTTACCTTTGTTAGATATCCTAGATCGTTGTGATGCAAAACCCAAGGTGCAGGCATGCAGCCCTGTACCTTCTTGCATGAGAAATCTGCAGTGGTGTCCATTCATGTGTGCATTATGTCTGGATGTAGGAAGTTACTGCGTTATTCCCTGCACGTGTAGTGTTATTAACTGGTGACTTTGTGACCACAGAGGAAAAAAAACCAACAAAACAAAAAAACTCTATAACCCCTTCGCTGGTTTACCTGGAAACTACTCTGTGCAGCCTGATATTAGCAGAGGTGTTTGGCTTTTACTGTGCTTTTGCAGCCACTGGAGAAGAGTGCAGAAGCCCAAGCTTTCTGCTGCTGTTTGTGTAGTATGGCCACTGAAGGTATAGCTGAGACACAGACTGGGTTGTCCATGGAAGATGTTGAAATGCTCTTAAAATAGACCTACATAATTAAAGTACTTCACATTGCCCAGGAACGTTGGCTTTGTGCTGTTAGTTTATTGACAAGGAAGTCTGTTTAATGCATCTGATTTATTTTTTAGCGCTACTAGAGTCAGGGGGTAGTGTATCCAGAAGCAGTAGAGCTTTTGTAGGAATCTGTCTTTCAAGCTGGTATTTGAAATTTTGCAAGTAAAAAAAAAAAAAAAGACTGCAGTCTTTACCATGCCTAGTGAATCCCCCAAGTCAGCCACAGAAATCTGAAGGCCTCTAGTGTGAGTCACACCACAGATCCAGGCTCTCCTCCAGGACCCTTGTTTGAAAACAGTGAGAATTCTTGAGTTGCAGAAGTCAGAGAGAAATTCAGTTCTCTCCAAAGACAAAAGATACCAGAGGATACCTCTGTTGAGAGCTTCCCTGAACTGAAAAGCTGAGGGGGTAAGTCTGGCTTTGACTCTTCCTGCAGTTCCAGGTTGCTTGGGCCCAAGTCCTTGTGGTTGGCTTAGGTTCTTCTAAAAAAATAAAATAAGTGTAATACTTATTTTATCCCTTTTCTATATAAAAGAAAAAGCTAGAATAAAAAGTTAGTGAGGAGGAGAAAAGCAGTAAGGGAATGATAAAAACGCAGTCTTCAGCTTCCTTAAGGTCACTGTAGACTACAGTGATCCTCGCTGCCTCAGGCAGCCTGCCCAGAACTGAGGGAAGCTTGCAAAGTCTGTTGCCAGAGACAGGTTTTCCCAGAATGAATTTCTCTGACCCCCAGCACTCAGTTCCCCTGCGCCCACTTCCACTTCCAAGCTCTTTGTCAAGCAAGTGTGACTAGCAAGTGAGGACTCCACAGGCCCACCTCTCCACACTGGCCTTTAATGTCTTTGTGCACAAAACAGGGACTCTAAGTCCAGAATGGCATTTGTTGTAGATTAAAGAAATCATCAAGAAATAGAAAAAGGGAAAGAGAGCACAGCGTGTTTATCTGGAGTTTCTTAACATGAGAAATGATTCCAACTTCTCACAAATTAGCAAACTCAATTCATAGACTAAAGGGGCTGACTGGCTTTCAAATAAAATAGCAGAGAAAGAGCCTAGCAAAGAGAAACCATTCATTACTGCATGCTTGTGAAGACAAAGAGTATTTAAAGCCTCTGTCCTGCCAGTTGTTTTATGTGGGTAGATCTGTTTTGCTAGTTGAAAATTACCAAAAAAACCCCCAAACAAAAAACAACAAACATGAATACTCATATTGGGAGGAGCTACTCAAGTGGGATCCATACCAAATAGTGAGCAAAATGCTGATCTCCAAGATGGAAACATGGCTTTCTCCTCCTCCTACTCTGTATCTGAGCTTCAGAGATTTACCTGAACTTAATTTACAACTCTGCATAAACTGTATTATACAAGCTTCAGACATTAAGTACCCAATGTAGGAGGATGGTCTTTGGAAGCTTCTTTAATGGTAGCAGTGACAGATTTATCCTGCATTCAGTTGTTCTCTTACCCTCTTCATTCTTAATCATCTTACTCTGCTTACACCTCCCAGCTCAGGTAAGCTTGGGTGTAAATGGTAGATATCCCTGTGCTGTTGTCTTGCAGGGGAAGAGTGTGATCTCAAATTAGCATAAAATGGCTATGCCTAGAGCTCTGGTTTTAATGGGGTTATCTGAATGGCAGGGCTGATTGCAGTAGAGCTTTTAGGGATGCCTAGTCCACATGGCTCCCCATACTAACAGCTGCTCAGGGGTGTTGTGGGAGGACTTGCTAAGATGCCTGAATAAGAGTATATACCTGCTAAATGTCTCTGCTGTCTCTGACATCCCTTGGCAATCATTAAATGAACTCAAGTGAAATGTCTCCCACTCCTTTATCCTGCAATTGAGACAAAAGCTTTTAGCTCTTGGATGAGATGACTGTGCAGACAAAAACAGCTGGCTAGGAATTGAATGGGAGCAAGAGGCCAGCCCAGTGCTGCGCCTGCTCACTTGGATCTCAGGAGGCAGAGGCAAGCACATGAGCTTTGCTTTTCCTAAACAATATAAAGTCATAATCAAGGTTCTAATATTTGTCCTGAAAGAGCAGCCAATATGACTGTCATATTGTTGAGGTGCAAGCTGTGTCTCACTTCTCTGATTCTCAGGCAAACCAGAGGTTTCTCGTGCAAGTTTAATGTTGTTTGGTATATGAAATAGATGGTGTCTGTTAACTTGTCAATAGGCATGGGATGAACGGCCACTGCAAATCTTGTAAGCTTCTATTGCAAGTATAGAAGCCTTTCTTCCTCTGCCTTTCCTTCTCTGAGTATTATTTGCATATATACAATTAGTGAAACACATAAGCTGTGCTAGGAAAAAAAATAAATAAATAAACCCCAAACCAAACACACAAAGCCTACCCCCCCAAAAAAACCCCTAACCAACAACAAAAACCAAACCAACAGAAAACAAAGCCAACAACAAAACAAACAAACTAAAAACCAATCAAATAATCAACCCTACTTCTTCCCCCTCAAACATACTGCAGTTGATCTAGGAGAAGGAAAAAACTGATCTATGACAGATGTTAGTTGCATCAGTGCTTCAACTAGTGGAAGTTGCTTTGATTTTTCCCAGTGAAAGGGTAGGGAAGAACCAACACAGAAACAGCATTAAATACTTTTCAGCTAAGGCTTATTTACATTTTAGATACTGAGCACTTAGGAGCAGCACTCTGTCTGCCACAGACCCAGAAGGTAAGCAGTTTTTTGATGCAAAAGTCAAAATCCCAGACTCCCCCCTCCAAGAAAAGTATCAGCCGATTTTCATCAGGATTGCTTTGAACTTCATGCTATGTATAAGAATGTCAAGTGTTTTTCAGTACCAAACTTCTTCACACGCACCTTTGAATTAATTTTTAATAGCTGTGAAGAGGAGTGAATATTATCCTCACTTCGTATTTGAGGAAGACTAGGACTGACGTAGCTTGCTGAAAGGAGTGGAAATAGGGAAGCTTTCTGTTTGGAGTAGTTGGAATGACCTTTTATGAAAATAAACTGTATGTAAAGGCTATCTGCTAGTGGTTGCCAAGGTCACAGTTTTGTTAGTCTAATTGATGGCACATAACTTACATAGAGTCTGTACAAATGGGATCTGTGCTATAGATGTTCCTTAAGGAGGGTCCAGGGTAGACTTTGCCAAAAACAACCAGTGCTGGCATTTTTGCTCAGTATTAACCTTATTTCCACCATTTGTGAATAATAATAATAATAATAATAATTTTAAAATCTGTTTTATATATATATATAATAAAATAATAATAAAATAAGCATT
>JANHGL010016600.1:0-31304 GCA_024611195.1 Ceyx melanurus
AAATCCTTGTTCATCACTCCTGTCTTTTGTTCCACATATTAAATGTGTCATTAATGCGTGGTTCAGCAAACTGCAACGTCATCCTTGTAGATAGCCTTCTGAAAGAGAACTGCAGACATATTTTTGCTACTAAATTTGTTTTAAAGAACAGAAACACATAGCAAATCTTTTTAGCTATTGCACTATTGTTTAACTAAGTCCTCTCTTCTGCTGGCTGATAAACGTCTATGATGGTTAACACAGTAGAGCACCAGAGCCTTGATGCTCAGCAGTTGCTCAAGATGACCCAACTCTTAAGCAGAATAGGAAATTCTGGAATCAAAATGCTAATTCCTTACAAATTCCTATTAGCCCAAGAAGGCTATAGTTCAAACTCCTGCTGAAATGTCTACAATCAAGGCCATTGTTATTGATTTTTCTGCACTGAGAAACAGTTTAGATGCGAGAGCAGTGTTCATGACACACCACAAACCAGATCCATAGAGACATTTAGGCACTTAAAACTTACTGGGTAATGGAGCTGGCTTGCTGAGACTACTAAAGCTCACATTCTTTTTTCACTTAGCATCAAACCCCAGATTTCCAGAATACAAATCTGAGCCAAATGTACCATCTTCCTGCCTTAGACTAGGTGGTCAATGTTACACACCAAGTACACAGATGGCTCCTTTATTTTATTGAATATACAAATGCAGCCTTGCTCACAAAATGAGCATGGAAGATAATTTTTTACTACCTAAGGTATAGTTGTAAAATGTACAACCGTATACAAGTTGTAAAATATACAACAGAATATACAAAATATACAAGTTATACAAGATATAGTGTCTGTAGAAGTTATATTTACTTTAATGGCAGTAAATCTGAACAGATTTTTTTTTTTCTTTTTATTTCTTCTATTGCAAATCCTTCACCAGATTACTTCATTGACATGCTTTGAGGGAAGGTGTAGTATCAAAAGAAGTAATTATAAGCCTAAAGCCATTTAGAATAAGAAATTACTAGCATGAAAAACAGAGATTTCTATGATGTTCCATCAGTCCAGCTCTGATTATTTACTCAAAAAATGGGGGGAAAAAGTTCATCTCTATATATTATTAGAAATCTCCCTCTAAAAAATTGTATCCTCCTAGCTCTAGCCATGTCCACATCTGCATCCAAGAAAACTATCATGTGTGGAGGAAATTTGTTCCCAGAATGCAGCTAGCAGGCTTTGGAAAAGAGAACCTATATTGAACTGGGATACAGGGAAAAGATTTTTATCTCTCCATACAGTATGAGGATAACCTTGATACCCCATTTTACCCTGAAATCTCATCTAAACAGCACCTTTCATCAATATATTTCCATTTAGATATTAAATTTAATATGAAATATTAATCTATATTTGGGGCACCATTTTCAAAAAGTTAAATATTGCACAGGGACAACTGGGACAGCTGATGTGGAACTGCCCACATACAGAAGCTGCAGAAGGGGAGCACCACTACACTATTTTATGGCATCATAATTAATTACCCTGTTCTTTAGCGAAATTGTCAGCTATGAGCCCTTAGGTGCTGCAGGGAGCAAAGCTTTCACATGCATTATATTTGCATCACAAAAATATGTTTCTATGAATATGCCTTGTAGAATTCATGTCCTTCATTTTTGAATCTGAATCATGTTTCCTATATTTAAATCACAGTTTCTACTAATAGGATTCTAGCACAGGAACTTACTCTTCTTCAGAATGCAATGGCAAATAGGAAGGAAAATAACTCTGATTTTTTCCATCAAATAATGCAGCTTTGAAGAACCAACCTGACTCTTGCTACCATGGCATTTCTGCTCAATTTTTTTTGGACAGTCCTGTCACATATGCTTCATTTCTTCTGCCTGTATGAAATTTCTCTGGGTAATAGGCTTTGATGTACAAAGTCTAGCACAGTTGAGCCCCACTATCATTTGACACTACTTTAAGAAATACAGCTTCCATTCCTGAAATTGGAAGGCCCATTGCTTTGACATGCATTTCCCTGACAAATTCTTGGTGTATGTTGTATGTTGGTATATGTATGTATTTCCTTGACAAACTCTGTGTGTTCTGAACTGATACTCCTGGCATTTCCCTATGAAAATGGAGATAAGCTGTGTTTGTGTGGGCTTCTCTGTATGAACCACCAGGAGGCTGTGTGATGTAGCCCAGTATACTCAGAGGGGTGTGATAATAGGGCACACTCCAATTTGTCAATCATCTGTCTACCACAGGGTGGAGGTGTGCTGGTCCCCAATTAGGAGAAGTTTATTCCCCCCTGGAGATACTTACCCTCAGGCTGACCTCTGTTGTATGTCAGGAGTTACACTCCTTGTCATTACATAAATCTTTGGGGCACGTCATGCAGAGGGGCTGACTCAGTAGCAGTCAGCCTCCTGAAACTTTAAAGTCTGCATGAAGATGCAGAGTGTCACAGCTGAAGGCTACTCAAAACACCTGCTTCTCTTGGCTCCCTTTTCATCCTTTCTCCAAGATACTTTTGTCTCACATGTTTTTATTTTTAAAATAGTTTATGCTGCCAACTCAGATTTACCTTGTAGGGCCCTTCCTCACCTTAGAATTCACAATAGCCAGGTGTCTTTCATCTGGAAAAAAGATCTCTTCCTGGTGACAGCATTACCAAGACTGCTGTAATATTTTATAAATCACAAAGTACAGTAGTTACAGAGCACTTCTCTCATCAAGAACTGGACATGATGCAGAGACGATGCAAATTAAAGACTTGGCAGTTGGAGCACTTCCAAGACCCCTCCACACTTTTGTCAGATTTAGGAACACAGATCTTGGGTGATGGGCTTCCACCAAAGAGACTGGAAAGCAGTATTAGACACAACAGCATAGAAAATGGGATTCTTTGGTGAGGAAAGATAAGGATCCTGGAAAGGCACTGTGAAAATTGTTGCAACTAATAGGTTCCTCTTAGGATGGTGAAGAAGGCTAATTAGGTGACTATTCTCATTTCTTCATTTATCCTTCTATTGCCTTTTATCCTTTATGTCTTATTGATGCATGACTGTTCCCTTTTCCTTAAAGATGCACAGCACAGATACGGCTTTGTATGGTGTCCCAGAATATGCAAAGGACATTAACTCCTTGTTGCTTTCTTTGAATTTTCCACAGTGTTTTTAAGAATTACTTAATGTAGGACCTTTGTGGGAATCCCCAATGTTTTTTAAGATTTTCCCAGTCCAAAACCACTCTAGGATTTTCCCAGAGCTTTCTAATAATTCTTATCTGTAGAGCTTTTCTAGGATTTCAGTGACCTAGGAATTCTGGAAGAGTGTTTCAGATATTTCCCAAGGGTTTTCCAAGAACTCATGAGTCTGGTATCACTGTCATATTTACCTAGAACCTCTGATATGTTACCTAAAACCCCAAGGAGACACAGAACTCTAATGAGATGGCAACCTAGAACCTGTCACCTGATATTTAGATCCTTTAGTATGACGACCTACTCCCTATCCCAGCACACCTACATTTTGTCTTACAGTTTTAGGCAACTTTCCAAAATGCAATATGGTGGAACGAATGCTAGAAAAATTCCAAAAGATTTCCCATGAAATACAAAGATGATCCTTGTAACTAGTTTATGGGATAAAGATTATTAAAAGAGAGAAAATAACTTTTTTTTTTTCCTTTAGTTCACTAGTTACTAAAACTGCAAAGGACAAAATCAAGGAATATTGCCAGAAAGGAGAATCAAATCAGTTCAAAACTGAGATGTCACAGGAGCTGAGTTAAGAACATCACCATGCAGGGAGCATGGAGTTGCTGTTGATAAATAAAGTACTGAGGACAGACCTGTAGTCAGAGCAGAACCACAAACACATCAGAAAGGATGAAAATGGCCTAAGTTCAAAACCCATAGCCTTTCATTCTCCCGTCACTCAGTATGTGACTTGAATTAAGAGCTTACTCTTCACCCCTAATGTTCTCATATTTTATTGAAGATGCAGTACTCCGAGAAGACCAAGTATAGTATCGAGCGGTAGAAATAACACACAAAAGCACAGGAGAGGACTGAGATATATAGACAGAATTGAAGATAAAACACAACCATATTAAAGTCACTATATTAAAAAATAAGTAGACCTGATTTTCTTCTGCATCGGAGCTTCCTTACGCCTCTTTGTCAGAATAATGGGGCCATGAAGTGTGCATAACTGTAATTACTCCTACTCCAAAGGTCCTTTAAGCTGACAGACTGGTATAAATGGAGCATTGTATAAATGAGAATTGCATTCAGTGTGGAGTAGATTGCACGTTCCTCTGAATTCAAGACGTGTTCTAAAATTTCAAGTAAGAGAAGTGGCAGGAATATCTCCCTCTATGGAAAATATATGTATTTCAGAGTCAACATTTTGTGTGCAGGAGAATTTCATTGGGCTTCTCTGTACATCTTACCCCTTATGCAGTTATGGTCATCTAAGAAAAGGTGGTGAAAACTCTACAAAATATTACTGTTTAAATTTTGCACCTTGTTCAGCTATGACCGTGAAAGAGGAACACGCACTCAGACTGTGATATCTTACATGGTATAGATCAATTCAGAGCAATGTCACAGGGTGCTAGAAGAAACTGAGAAAAGAAAGGAGAAACATAATCTCAAAACAGTGTTAACTCTTTTTGTCTACAAAGGGTCTATGGCTGCCATTCCATTTGATTCATTCAACAGCTGGACTGAGACCAAAGGGTGCTTTAATGAAAGATTCTCTCTGCATTTCCTTTCTAGGCTGAAAGGCTGGCCTTAGAGATTCTCTCTGCATTTCCTTTCTAGACTGAAAGTCTGGCCTTCTGTGGCAGCAATTCTTGTGTATCAGAAGCATCAGATACTGTGTAGAGTATGTTCTCTACTTACATAATAAATAGGTGGCCAGCCTAGAAAGATGCTTTTAAAATCATAAGATTTCTCTAGGGGTAGGATGAGGTCAGAGAAGCTGGGGATGTAATATAAGTTTCTAACAAGGAAATTGAAAAGCAGGTGAGAGAAACTGCCTTTCAAGATGCTTCTTTATTATTTCCCTTTCTTCACTGAAATTTATATCAGGACAAGACCCACACAACACTTCAACAATCTCCTGAGTCTGCTACAGTATAGAATATACCGCTCTGCTCAGGTGAATTGTAACTATGGTGTTTGTATAGGTTAATGAAATCTAATACTCCAGTCTTGCTAAAATCCATTAAGCAGTGGCCAGCTGCTTCGTTTGAAATCCTAGCTTCTTCTCTTCCATCTGTCAGTCAACAAGGCTGCTCAGGGAAGGTTTTCCATTTATCATGTTGACTTAGTCAGTCCTGTTGCTTTTGAATCACATCAAAAAAGAATTGCTGTAAAATGCACTAATCAGGACTATGTCTACGACCTGATTGTCTGTTTGTTTTGCACTGTTTTATTCAGGGAGCAGGCTCCCTAGAGTGTATTTGATAAATTTAAAGAGGGTTATACCAGTTATATATTATGTTGTTGGGAAATATTTCCTGGCTAACTAGAGCTCTTACAGCCTTACTGTCTTTTCAGTCTAAATACATGAATGGCTGCCCTGGGGTCTTTTAACGGCAGTGTTTGCTAGGTAAATATAATGATAAAAATATATCTGGGGATTTGGAATATCCTCAGGCTTCTGGTCAAATACAGACTTATATGAGAAGGGTTGACTTGCTCTGATTAGTGTTTATGGATTTTTAGCTTGTGGAATGATGGCCGAGCCAAGATGCGCCAACGAAAGTGCTGGTTCTGCAAAGCACTTACTCAAGATCTTAAGGTCTCTACTGAATTGGAGCCTGAGGCTAAAGAAGTTTTAAATGGAAACATAAGCCTAACTTCCACATATAAGTTGAGAAATTATATAGAGAAACTTTCATTATTATGTTTCCATTCAGAAAATTAAGTGGAATTAGTCAAGAGACGTAAACTTGACATCATTGACTGGCTTTGAGGATAATCCCTGATTAGAAATGTCCTCCAAGGAACATCTTTTGGTATTAGCCTCATTTTAAAAAAGGAGGGCTTGTGCAGTTGAGAAATAAATGTATGTTCTTAACAACAAAAATGTAACTGAATCACATCCCTAAAAGAAGTCTGAAATCTATACAGTCCAATTCTATAGTAGTCCTGCCTAGTTAGAAATACATAGTGCAATTGTGCTGTCTCAAAAGGCAGTGCTCATCTGCAAAATAGAGACAGCAGGAACAAGAACAGATACTTGAGTGAGGAGTACTACAGTGAGGAGAAAAAAGAAAGGAAGTGATAAAGAAAATCCAGTCACTGCTGCTCTTTCTGCTGGAGAAATAGGAGAAACAGTGATGCTATGATCTCTGACCTTTCATTAACAAGCCAGTCACTTCCAGGGGACAGTGATTCATTGCAGGCCATCTTATCTGCATTTGAACAGACTCACCCCCAAGGCATTCTTTGTCATATACTGTAACTACAGATGGCAATGCATTCCCCGTACTAGTGGAAATAGATTTATAAAGTTTTAAGTGCTACTTTATCCTATCTGCAATATGAAAGAATCTTTAATGAGATTTAGGAAATTATGGATAAAGCCTCATTTGACTTTTGTACTAAAACATACATTGACATCTCTAACTAATGTGTATTGTTGCTGTGTAATCCTATAGAGAAGAAAGGGTGCCTTATTTGAATTATGAATTGGTGAAAGGAATATGATACTGTATTTGAAGTTGGTACAAAGGCTGAATCTTTCCATAGGAATAAAAATAAATAAAATGTCATTTTTGATCTTGCCAATTGCATTTTGCAAATGAAATTGAGGAAAAATTCCTGCTTTAAATCAAATATTGGATAATTGATAATCATCAACTAATGTAAGAAACATCATTTATACAGAATGGGCAAATGCTTCCACTCGACCTTTTCAGACAAAGTTGGGTATGCTCATGATTCTTTGAACAACCCCAGTGAGTAGTAATCAAGAGGCTGAGGCACCATTTGTTTAAAAATCTTCTGAGGAAATTCTTATTATCTATATACAATCCTTCCAACTAGAATCAAACCAGGTTATTGTGTCTGCATGGTTACAGTTTAAAAGAGAACATTTAATCTTGTAAATATATTTTCTTTTATTTTTCAACATTTATCTAGTTCCTTAAGTTCTGGATGACTTTCATTCCCACCTGCATCTATATATATTGCTTCAGAATTAAGTGTTGGATATAAACACAAATGACAAGTGACCCTATCTGGGGCTAACAGATTTGCTCTTTCCCAGTTCTGATTTAGAAATAATCAGAATGTATGTAAATTATGTAAATGCTATTGCTGTTTCTGCCTTAGTACAGGCTATTTTTCCTTTGTTCCTACTCACAGCTGGTTAATCGTCACTCTACAATCTGGACAGTTCATTTTAAACTCTCACATGTAATTAGGGTTTCTAGTACAGTCATATTAAATATTTTATCAGACGTAAGTTATACGTGCATTCTTTTAATGCTTGTGACCTGTGGTGCATTATCATTAGCTGTACCTGAAGGACCTGAGAATATATCATAAGTTGAAGGTCCAGGTGTGCTTCCACACCCTTTTACTTGCTTTCCAGTCCATGACCTTCTTTCTAACAGGGGAAAACCCAGACACACAAACAGAGCAAGAACCATGATTTTTTTCTCTACATGGTCCTCTCTCACACTTTTCTGTAGTTTCTTAACTAGTGGGTACTCAAGAGAGCTTGGTAATGAGTAAAAATCTGTAAAAAACATTTTGTGATTATTATATCTTGGATTCAGTACCTGTCTCGGTGATCCAACTACAAGGTCAGTTTGTAGACTTTTATTTTCAACACAACTATGAAGAATTGAAAAACTACCCTAATCTAAGTTTTCTTATTCTAATCCCCTTACCACTTGTTAAGGAATATCCTCTTAGAGATCACATCTCTGAAACTTGTTTTCTATTTGTGATTCTTACCATGTCACACAGACTAATGTAACATCTGTGGACCTGTTCGATTTGACAAGCTTAATTTTTACAGTCTTGTATACTTATAAGGCTTTTTAGCATTCCATTTTGATGATTCCATCTTTTTGTAATAGAACTCCAAATTCTTAAATTTACTAGATAAATTTCTGTCATACAAGTGGCAGTCACACAGTGCAAAGTCCATTTAAAGTGATCTGAAACATGTACTAGGGAAATTTCCTGATTAAGGAAAAATCTTTGCCATCAAACAGCTGCTAAAGTAGCTATTTGCACCCACCCTTTCAGCTGTTTCTGATATGCATGTGAGGGGATAGCTTATGTCTGGAGGATTTCTGCAGGGGACACAGGCATTGGAGCTTGGGATAGTCTTAACAGAGCAATAATCAGACTTTCTTACCAGCAGCAGGTAAAGCTGATTCCTTATAGACATCTGAGAATGTGGGAGGTGCAGTTTGCTCTGTTACAACTCCTCTCTAGCTCCAAATGTCTGCTCTGTTTACTTTTCTCCTGTTCTTCTCATTATAATGTATTACTTTCTGAGTTTGAGTCTGTTTTGATTTAGTGGTCTCCTTGGGCACCTTCTGCTCTTGCGAGTAATCCTTATTCATAAAGAGCTCAGTTACAGGCAATAGGGCTTTAAATCTAATTTTTTGGCATCTCTACTTGTATTTATGAAGAACTATTCTTGTGAATAAAGTTTTTGCTTGTGGTAAACAATGGTAAATAATGCCAACAGCTACAGTCTGGGTCCAGCTATACCAGCTCAAATGAGCTGAAAACTCAGCCCTCAGTCAGACACTGTCGATTTTCTAATGTGGAAAATGAAATAATTCTATGAAAATATGAAGATATTTGGAAACATTTCTCCCCTTAGCAGATTATGAATTTTCAAAGTGATGCTTAATTAATCTTATTATTTGTTAAGAGTCTGTGGAAAGATACCATGGGACTGCTAAGGAATTATAAATCTGGATATCAGAAACTACCAGGTAGCTTGGAAACAGAAAAAAGCCCAACCCCAAACCACCTTGCTTTACTTTTGTATGACAAAATGCTTCCATCTCATTTGCACTGCACACCCAACATCAATACAGCACTGTTTGGGTAGCTGGGGACAGTGCAGCTAACAAAGGATGTGACTGGAAGATGATAAGGTACAGATACTAATTTTTTATTTGTAAAAATGTTGATTAATACTGGTGGTTGTGGTAACTTTTGGTGTGACATAATTGGAGAAGCATATTGTCATCAGTCTGTAGCTCTTTTCTTGAACTAGGTAGATAGATACTTAATAATTTGTGTTTTCTACCTCTACAGTAGCAAGACAGTGGGTTTGGTTCTGGTAATTACCAGCTGCCTTCTCTCTTTTTTTGGCCTTCTGAAGTCTGCCAAGCTCAGATGACAAGCAATAGAAGAATGGAACAAGTTATGTCATTATATTAACAATATAGATCATGAAACTGTCTAGGAGAGAGGAAATAAAAGACAGGTGTGGTTTTGTTGTGGTTTTTTTGTTGGGTTATTTGTTTTTTTTGTGTGTGTAGATTTTTTCTCCCATTTCCAAGAAACAGACACAAGAATGAAATCTGCCATTTCCTCGAGATTTCAAGTGACCCTTAACAGCTCTGTGGCCATTAATATCCTATTTAAGAAAGGAGTGTCCAGGTGTGATAGCAAATTAATACAGCTCAGAATACTTACTTTTTGAAGGATTACTGAGGGTGTGATACATCGTATGTTAGGACACTCAGTTTCCTCTGGCTTACCATTCTTCTTATTCAGAGCTTCTTGGCCAGGGCAAATGCTCAGTTAAGTGCAAAAAAGGTTTGGTGCAGCATTGTTGAGCAACTGTGAAGCCCTTCCTCTGCTCTGCAACCCAGTTCATGGGAACAGAACAGCTAAATGGAAGGTCTTGTTTTCAGAATGATTTTAAAGATTCCAGCAGACTGCACATAACCACTGACAGGGCAGTGTAATAGAAGATAAACGGTGTTAATTCAGCAGTACTTTTCAAAGTTGTGGATTGGTGTCTTGCAAAGGAGAATAATTTCATTCCTAACACTGGAACAGCCTTGCTGCATGACCTTGGGCAAGCAACTTAACACCTGTGTTCCCCTATTTCCTGCAGTGTAAAATATTGCTGATGCTTATCTAGATTAAAGAAGACCAGTCAGGCGATGTTCATTAATTATTGTGGGAGAGTGTTCTGAGATCCAGTCCAACAAAAGTGTACAATACAATGCTTTGCCCTTCTAGAATACATTCATTTGAAGAAAGTAAACCATTATATCTTCCATTTCTATGTGAAAAGAAAGAAAACTGAAACACCACTTAGAAACCTCATTTTAATTGGGTTGTTGTTTTCTTTTCTGTACTGTACCCAAGGCTAAATTCACAGAGATTTTTATAAAACAGGAAAAGATGCAGACAGGCTGTTGTGGTTTATCCCCAGCTGGCAACTAAACCCCACCCAGCTGCTCCCTCACTCCCCTCCTCTGGGATGGAAGAGAGAATCAGAAACATAAAAGTGAAAAAATTAGTGGGCTGAGATAAAGACAGTTTAATAATAAAAGCAAAAAGCATGTGCACAAGCAAAGTAAAATAAGAATTGAATCACCACTTCCCATGGGCAGGTAGTTGTTCAAGCATCTTCAGGACAGCAGGGCTACATCATGTGTAACAGTGAATTGGGAAGACAACACCATGACTTCTAATGTGCCCCCACTTCCTTCTTCCCCAGCTTTATAAGTTTGACATGATGTGATATGGTCTGGAATATCCCTTTGGTCAGCTGGGATCAGCTGTCCTGGCTATGTCCCTTCCCAGTTCCTTGTGAACTTCCAGTCTGCTTACTACTGGGGTGAAGTGAGAAGCCAAAAAGACCTGGACTCTGTGTAAACACTGCTCAGCAATAATGAAAACATCCCTGTGCTATCAACACTCTTCCCAATACAAATCCTAAACTAGCCCATACTAGCTACTAGTGGCCTACTAGCCCAGTCTCTGTATTTCAGAAGAAAGTATAAATCTTTGGTTTATTTTTCATGAAATAGATGTGTGCCTCCTTTGGATGTATTGGAGGGAAATTTAGATTCTTCAGGTCTTTTAAACTTTAAGACAATAATTACTGTTGTATTTGGGACTGTATCAATTACGCTGAGTTCCTTTTTTTTCTCCTTAGTAACATCATAAGGAAGGAACTACAGGCTAATTTGACAGACTGTGAAATACAAAACTCTCCTTCCAAGCCAGCCCAAGGAGAGTGGGACTGTCAGTGCTGTGTGGCCTTCTGCACTGTGGGAAATGGGACACATTATACGACAGAAACATTTGACAAATGCCATAATAATTTCTAACTAGTGTGGCAGTTACAGAGTTAACTTTTTGGGCCAGTATTTCCCCAGGTGCAAACCCTTGAGAGCTCTGAGGCAACTGCCATTGGGTAGCTACCTAAAAGCTTTGATGAGAGTCAGGTGTGTCCTCAGTGCTGCACCAAATCAGTGGGGAAAGCAGAACCAGGGTTTTCAGGTATGTCTGGGTCTATATTATTTTCTTTAAACTCTATTGAAAACTTTCTGTACTAGATATGTTTCTTTCTATGTTTTTGTCCTTTGGTGTCCTACCATGGATTTTTACTGCTCTGGTTTTGAATTGCTCGATGAGTAACTAGAAATAATGAGTGAATAATGGCTGTAGAATGCAAGCTGTTAAGCAGGATGTTTTCCCTGGTATGGAGGGAGAAGTGGTGCTATCTAATGTGTGGTCTTCTCAACACTTCAGCGTTTCAGATATTTCCAAAACTCCTATTGAGGAGACTGCTATTTTATATTTTAAAAGTTGTTTTAGTGGCTGTGGTGTCCTATTATATGAGGTTTCCTCTATAAATGTGTATTTTTACATTTAAAAAATGGTAAGCAAAACCTGAGAGTGTGTGATTCAAATGGAGAACTCTGAATTCTGGGGCAGCATGATGGAGATCTGAGTGTTTTCTTTGTGTACAGCTGCATACCACCATATGGTCTGGGAAAGTCCTGGGTGCTTGTGGAGCCTTTGCTTTTGCTCACTCTGGTGCTCTCCTTGCTCTATGGAGAGCTTGTCCTGATTGAGATGAGCAAATAGAATGAAGAAAATCTTGGGGCAAAGACAGGAAAGAGAGGTTAGGTTATGAAGGCTGCAAAGACTTGTGTAGAAGAGCTTAGATTTTTATACTTGGCTTTAGATTTTCTGTGCATATATACATGCACATTCATAAAAAGGCTGCTGTGTCTTCCCATCCCATGCAGATAGAATTTAACAATAGTTGCACTACTGCTTTGCATCTATTTTTGCTTGAATGAATATGAGTTTCTGCTCTGATGTTACATTTTGGCAATATGTACTTTTTCTCCTCTCCCAGAAAAGCACACTTTTTTTTTTCTTTTTTTTTTTTTTCCTTTTTTTTCCCCTTTGTGAGATCTGCTGAGAGTACAGTGATAGTTACCATCCTGAATACTTAGCACCAAATTAGGAGGTTTTTTTTCCCTGTTGCTACTCTGGGCAGAAGCTGTCTTGGTTGGAATAATTGCTTACTTTGTTTGATAAAGTTGGAAGAAAATGAAGCAAACCAGGAAGAAATCAATAATTCTCCCTGTAATGGAAGAGATGTGTATCTAGTATAGTTTTTGTCAATACACATATTGAGTTGTCTTGTTTATGACCAAATATTAGGTAAATTCCTTCTATTCTCACTCAGAGGTGTGCTTCCAGGTAGCATATAGAGAAATCAGAGTTTAATTTACCTTACTATGTTAGAGCTCCCCAAAGAAGATACTGCTAAATTTTTTAACTGGTTGTAGATGTTTGGATAGCTAGTGTAAAAAAGACTTTCTTTTTCTGGGGAGGTAGTACTACTCAAAAAGGTATGGTCTGCACACCTCTAAGTGAATTTTGGAAATGTTATGCATTAAAAGGCAAAGGTCATGTCTACACTGACTCCCAAAGAAATTGTTTACTACTGTTTTTTATTATTTTTATAACTCAGTCTTCTACTTTCAGTTTTTCTTTGCCTGGGATAGGGCCAAGATCTTTTGGGAAGTAGCAGGAAAGGATCTTTTGGAAGGAAAAAATTGTCAGAAAATATTAAATCTCTCTTGTTCCACAAACAGGGGAACTGAGTTCTCCTAGTGTTTTGATTTTCTGCTTCTGAGGCTAAGTGAGATAATCAGCAAGGTCAGCATGGTTTTCTGCTGAACTAATGCTGTGTACCTTCAGGACATGTCTGATGTTTGAACTCAGTGGGTCAACATGAGTGAACTTAGGAATTCTAGAAACTCTAAAAAAAGACAGTAAAAATAATAAGAACATCTTGGCAAATACCAGGACAGAAAATGATTATTTAAAAGTCCATGGCAGTCCAAGAGAGGCGTAATAATTGCATTAGGTGTATTAAGCTATGGTGGTGTATTTTCTTTCCAGAAGAGGAGTCCTGATTTCTAGGATTAGCCTGGACAAGCTGCATGCACTGAAGCAGCCTCTGGTGAAGAGTAGATGGCTCAGAAGGGCTGCTGTAAATAGTTTTGTGAAGTTTTTTTTTCTTTTGAGTAGCGAATTTTTCTTGCCTTTAAGAAATAATATGCACTTTAGCTCAAGTAAAAGTCCTGGAATTTTCAGTGTTGCTGCCATCATTCATCTGAGGACCATTCTTTGCAATACTTGTTTTTTCCAGCTTATTTTATTTATAATTTATTTTTAAATCTGTTGTCAACTTCTGTAACAAATCCTAGAGGCACATCACTCTGACAGAGTCTGGTGATGACACAATGATGTGGAATCAGGATGTTTTCTTTGTTCTTAGTTGTTTGGGTTTTCTCTTTTGTTGTGGTTTGTTTTGTTTTTGTTGTCTGGGGTTGTTTTTTTTTTTGTAACTGAGAAAAAAAACAACCCTGAGATAAGTAAGAGATCTTGAAAGAGAAGTGTGAAATCTTTCTTGTTTTTTAGTTTTTTTCCTCCATGTTAAGGCTAAACTAATCAAGAGCATGAATCAACAAGACCAGTATGATGAGTGTCATTAAGGCCAGTATGTTTTTTCAGGCTGATTTCTCTGGATGTATTTCTGGTGTAACAGTACATATTTTAAGCATGGCTGTTCATGAGAACTGAAGGTGCTCTTTTTGCTTTTTCTTCCCTCCCTACCCCCCCTTTTTTTCCCATCCCTTCTAGAAATCTATTTCACAATGCCACCTTTTAAAAATCATGCTCAGATGCTTCTGATCTCTGCAATATACACTACAGTGGCTCGTGACACTGCTTTCTATTATAATATAGTAAGTCATTTAACACCTGATAGTCCCTTCAGCGAGCTGGTGGAAAGTCTCCTTTAGCTTCCAGTGTTTGGGAACTTGAGGTCTTGACTCTAAATGCAGGGATGGCTCCAGTATGCAGAAAGCAATTACCAGCCTTGGAGCCTGTCCAGAACAGTGAGGCTAACAAGGCTCTGCTTTCCACTGTTGCCCAGCTAATACTAATAACCAAAAGCTCACTGTTAATATATTTGCTGTGAGACATGCATTCTAATGGGCTGTCATGGTCATATACTTACTTTTCTCAGTTTTCATTTGAATATGTATGAACACATTTAACATCAGACAGAGCAGGTAGAACAGTGAATTTGCAAATAGACATGCAGTATGGAGACTTATAGAATGCTTGCCTGGGTATAACTGTAGCAGGTAAATTATGGGTGCTGTAGTGTATAATCTGCACTATTATCATAATTGCTATCTGCATTATCTTTTGAATGGAGATGAAAATATTTTATATAACAGAATTAAATACCAATGTTTGTTGTGCTGTATTTAATACTTTGATACTTTTAAAGTACATTATGCTGTAAAGAATAACTCGAGTGGAATTTAGATCAGTGATTGCTTGTAAAATGCCGGAGATGAAATGTCTGAAGATTGATGGTAGCTGAAGCTTCGAGAATAATTTGTGAATGTTAGACCTTGAAATGGAATACATGTTCATTAAAGAACACAACTAATGAAATAATAGCATTATTATTACTACCTTTTGCAGAACTGTTCCAGACTAAAACTCTATTCTGCTGTCCAGGTGTTTTCTGTGATTAAATGATTTATGGCCCATTAGCTCTGTAGCCATCCTGCTATAAACCATTGCCTTGTTTGTGTACTGGTGTGGCTTGCAGCTCTGCTCTCCATTTTGATAATGGGCTTGATACCATCTTGAAGACTATTATCTAGGGTTATGGCTTTTCTGTAAGGACAGACTAAACCTTCTTCACTGGTGTTTCCTTGGAATTTTCACAAGGTATGCTAGCAGCACAGGGGTTTCTGGTGGGTGTAGAAGACAGGCAGGATAAAAATGGAAGTAAATCATCATGTCTTAACTGAGCAAAGGCTTAAGTTAGCAAAGTCTTAACAGTTTTTACTTGATCTACAATACCTTGGAATTAGTTCTGTCTTTCACTTTTGTTAGAGAGGTTTTGATGCTCATTTTGCATCAATTGCAAAAAAATAACTGAGAGGTTAAGTATTTAATCAGCCAAAATTCTCAGGACATGTTAGATCAAGTTTTGATGTCCTGTGTGCTGCTTCTGACACCACAAATGTCACTACAGTGGGTTTTACTCATTCGATGCTCTTCAGATTAATATATTTCAAACTGATCAGATAGAGGATATGAGAGAGAAATGTCTTATCCTCCATGTAACCATCCAATAAAGCTAAGAAGACTTAAGATAGATTAATGGAAACAGAAGATAGCTTTGAGATATTGTAGAAGAGCAGCACAGTCTCCTTTGTTCACAGCCACTCTTCCAATACAATCCCAGCAGTAAGAGCCATAGTAGACAGTTTCTTGTGGACTGTTAAATGTATCTTTTACCCTAAATTTTGGACTGGAAAGTATCCAGGCATGCAGGAAATCTGTTGACATATTATGGACCTTACTATGCTTCTGTGGCTTGTAGAGCTAACTAAACTCATCCATTAAAGTCCTGAAGCAATCAGGAATCATACCTGGTTATCTCACTCGTGAATGTACAGACCCAGCTATACCAGTCCTGCTGAAATGGTGAATGATACTCTTTGGTTAGAGCCATTGAATAGTGAAGGAAGGGGGAATGTTGGTTAAAACATGCACCCTGGCAGTTGGGTACTTCTGCTTTCATCTGTGGTTACCTAGACAGGGGAGTGGGAAAAGTCCTGGAGGGCCAAAAGCAGGAGTGATGTTATGAGCAGGAGAGAAAGGACATCCCACTGTTTTAATCAGTCAACCCTTCTCTTTCATAAGTTATGACTACCCAGTAGATGCTGTGCACTGCCTCGAGCTCTTTGGACGAGAGGTTTGTCTATCTCACTGTAGTTAATGGTCTGTTCTACTAGTAATCTCTGGCGCGTGTTTGTGATAAAGCTCTTTGTAAGCAAACAAAAACCTTGTTACGCTTTGATTCACAGGATATTAAATCTTGTGTGGAGTCAAAGAAACAATTTTCTGTGTGGCACAGAATGACCTGCCCAACTGTAGCTAGTGACCTTTATCCAAATGAAAAACCTTCTTACAAACATCTCCCTTAAATGAGAGAGTTTTCTCACCAATGTATGCTGGATACCTAAGTCTTGGGAACTGTAATGCATTTTGATTAAATAAAAACAATTCCTGTGAAGTTTTGGGAACATTTCATTATCATGTGATAAGTGATGAATATCTAACTCCTCTCTCATTGTTTTTGGATCTCTGTTTAACAAAGTCATTACGAAACAGGTAGTTTAATCCTCATTCTTTACACTTCTTTTTTTGAAGTGATCAGTGCACACATAGCTGGGTGCATTTAGTGTGCCTTTTTCCTTAGGCTTCTTAAGCAAGATGAATTGTTGAATAAATTTGCATGATGTTGTGCTTCCAATTATGTATTCACTTTTTTTTGTCTGCATGCACTAGTTGGGTGTAGATACTCCCTAAGAAAGTGGCAAGATTCCAAGCCATTGCTTTATGCTTTTTTTTTCTTTAAAAAAAGTGTCATTCTCCCCATGGAATTACAAACTAAGTTGAGGGCAGATTGAGGTCAAGCATGTGGTTACAAACAACTTCTGAATAATTTCATTTAAGGCTATCAGTGATGACTTTGTAAACTTTGCAGGTAAAACACAAACTAACTTTTCAAGTAAAACAAAATCCATCAGATCAACCATTCCCTATGTGCCTCTTGAGTTTGATTTGTTTCTTTCCCTTTTTTACTGTATCTATTGCAAGGAAAGTCTAAAAATATTCTGATACTCCATTCATGCAAAAAAACAATATTTCAGTTCTTAAATGTTTATCTTAATTCTCAGCTCTTGTGCAGTCATATCCCATGCTTTTGAGATGGGGGGTGACATTTGGATAGAAAACAGAAGAACACAGAGTGAGCCCTAGCACAGCAAGTCCTTTGCTTTCCCACCTAGCTTTGAAAGACACTTTGGCAGCTCTCCCTTGCTGCCCTATAGCCCAATGGTTTAAGTGTTCCCAATTTAAGTTCCCTTTCTGTCTGATTTAGAGTAGGAATTTGGACTTTGCTCTTTTGAACAAGCCATTCAGAAATTATCTGAGTGCCTCCAGTGGATCTGTTCCAACTTGGATCTTGTAGTTAAAACCATTGACTACAAAGGATCATGCTGGCTCAGAAGAACATGCATTGTTGGTCTTGCCCATTAGAGACTGTTGATCTAGCCTATGCTTCTTAGACTAGAACATCACGTATTTTCTGTGGAAGAACTGCCTTAAATAAACTTTGTCTTGTAGTCTTAGTCCAGACATGGTCAGCAGACTCCTGATACTGTTGTAGGAAGAGCCATGTGGCTGTTCAGTAGCTCTGCCCCAGTATTTGAGGTTTGGAAACAGATTCTGGATCTCATTTTATACTGTAGACTTAATCAGAGTGTAATCTTTTCCTAAACTGGCAACTCTTGGGCTATAGTCTTTCCAGTAATCCATGCAGATCTTATGGCTCTTTCTACCAGTTCCAGCTGTTGCTGTCTCTTAATATTCCCCAGGTCTTTTAGGCCGATATGTCACATTATTTCTCTTGGTGTTGACTTCCCAGTCCTAAAGCAGGTTATATATATATATTTAACTCTCAGCACATCATGCTTCTCTCCTGCACGTGGTAGTGGAGTTATAGCAGTATTCATAATTCATCTGGCTCTTTGAAGCAATGAGACATGATCACAGCAGAATCAAAAACTGAATGCTAAAACAGAGGCAAAAGGGTGAAATATATTACACTGATGACGTTATGGCAGCATAATGAAGAAACTGAAAGGCACAAAATGAGATCTTATATTTTCCTTAAGTTTAGTAAACCCGTTATTTTGAGCTTTATGGATGTGACGAACATCAATAAGATTGATTAAAAAAGGCTGTAGAATGTTAAAATTATACCATGTTGCTTGCAGCTTCAGTGTTATTCATGCTTATGATGGGCCATTACCTATACACTGTTCTTTACAGGGGCAAATAATAAATTAATTGCTTTCTTCTGTCTATTTTTACCTCGCCTAAAGCTTGTCAACAACTTCTTTTTAAAGATTGCTGCAATTGCCGTTTGCATAGTAAAATGGGCTCCCTCAGCCTGGCAGCAGCTTTGCCATAAGCCTTGTTTCTTCTGAACAGTTGGCCGCTCTTCCTCGGAGCGCACGGCCTGCTGCTGTTTGGTCGGAGCTGTGGCAAAACAAATACAGCAAGTGGCAAGATGTACAAGGACAGACCCCCTCAGAGCTGGTGGGAGCTTGGGAGGGGTAAGGGTGGTGGAGATAACTGTGTTTCAGTTGCTAGGAGCCTTGTTGTTATTACTGTTCTAACCAAAACCAAACGAAAGCCTGGGGATGCTGTAGGTCACGCTGCACGGTTGTGTTTCAGATGTGTGATTATTTAAGCCTTAAACTCTTAATTACTAGCTGCAAAGAGCTTCCGCAGAGAATGATTTCCCCTTGACTGGTCTGCATACCAGAAATAAAGGAAATCTGATTTATGTCAAACAGGTTTGATCATCCAAAAAACAAGGAAAAAGACTGGAGAAGGTGTCAAGTCAATTGGAAGTAAAGCTGAGGAGGAATGGTCAGGCCGCATTTGTGCTTATTTACCTCAACAATAGATTTGCACTTCTGGGAGGTGACTTCATGTGGGGGAAATGTAAGGGGATTAAAAAGGAAATTTAATCTTTCATCAATTTCTCTGCGGAGCTGTCAATGTTTGGGTAATTAAACTGTTTACCTACGTTTTTTGTGCCTGCTGTTACAGCTGGATGCTGTCACCCTCATTTTTTTTCCACTGTATAATTTACTGCATTAGCAAGTTCCCGAGACTTCACCTGCCTGCAAACTCATCTACCCTTGGAGCGGAGAGAGGGTTTTGCGCTGGGTGTATAGGTGCTTTAGGGATCCGTTGAAGGAGAAGGAGCATTTTGATTGATGTAATATGTATATTTTTTTGAATTACTTGTTCTGAATTGTGCCTAGGTAGGAGGAATGCTTTCTCCTTTTGAATGAACACCATAGGGAAGCCAGCCAAGGTGTTTCTTTGAAATCTGCTTGCACTGCTCAGAGTCTCTACTATAGGTATCTTATAAACTGCAGGAGGGCCATATGTGGTATTTTCATCATGTATATGCTTTGTGATTTCCTAAGGCTAACTTGGGTGATGCGCTTTCTGAATAGGTGGCCGTGTTGTGCTCCTTTCACTGCTTTTTTATATTGCTCAAAGGAAAGCCAGCCAGACCCTGGCTCATCTTATTCATCTGAATAAGTGATTTCAGTGCTTGTTTATCAAACTGAATATTTTTTTCAGTTGGTTTCTATGTAACTGTCTGTGTTGTTCACAAAACTATGAAAATATTACTGAAAATAGTTCAATTATTCATTTCAACAGAATTTACAAAGCAGGAAAAAAACCTAAACCTTCTGTAGAGTATACTGTGTATTTAAAAAAAAATTAAGAAACTTTTAAATTGATCTTGACAAAACAGAAGCAAGACCTTCCAAACACAGTTTCTGAAACTTTTTAAGCTGACTGTTGTTATTGTTAAGCTAAATAAAATAATACCTAAAACTTGTAAGAAAAACTGTGTCTTCAACAGGATCCAGTTTTAAGCCATCTGTGATTCAATATGAGCAATGCCATGCTTTTTCCTCCTATTTTAGATGGGAGAAATCAGTTCTTAACACTATGTGGTATCATTGCGCAGAAGATACTAATTAAGGTAAAATGATTCTGATGAAGATCATTCAGGTCTCTAAAAGGGAGTAATCCTGGGGAAACACAGGTTTTTATGAATACTTATTAAGATTTATTGCATCTCCTAAACACACTTGGAGCTCTAAAGAAACACCATACATATAAAATCAAATGAGCAAACAAACTGACTTAGGGATGCTGAGGGCCACCTTCCACCCACTTCAAAGAGAGGAAATATGAGCAAAGGATTACATTTTCTTTCATGCCATGGTGGTGCTGACACTTATATGTTTTTGTTTTGGGGAAGGCTTTTATTCCTTCTTGGGCACTGAATCTATCAATATTCATCCAAGCTTCTGCAACTTGCCTTCAGGACAGGAACCTTGTTGCAGCAGGTTTAGGCTTTATTTTATTTTTTTATATAATTTAGAGAAGCTAGTTTACTTTTACATTGATGAGGACATTGCTAGGGGGTTGTTCAGTAGCTGATCTGTGTGAAAGCTCAAAAGTTCAGTTATTTCACATCCCTTTTAAGAGAGTTGATCAAAGCAGTTGATGGGGAACATGGGGAGCAGAGAGCGCACCAGACTGAGGAGGAAATGAACACAGACAGAAGCACAAGAAAATTTCCTTTTTTCACAGAGTAGGACAGAATGGGATTGGAAAGTAGTTAATTCCTAATGTCTATGTGGTGGGAAGCTCTGATTAGTTACTCTGATGTGGCTTTGTAACCAGAGGGGCTGACCTGGGGTGTCTTATGCGTGCACATATCTGAAACCTTTTGCACTGGGATCAAAAAAGGAAAGGAGAATTCAGGATTTTAATTCTAGTTTGTAAACAATGCTGGTATCTTACAGGAATATAATCACCCACTATGAGCTCTGTTTTCAGTTATCAGTATGTGTGCTAGCTGCTATACATTCTTTCTATTCTACAGAGGTGTACAGTACAGGCTGTTACATATTCATGTCAGGGTAAAATCTGAACTGCTGAAAATCCTTAGCTGTTGCCATTTCCATCTGCTCATGGGTGTTAAAGGCCAAGAGGGACACTATGATCATCTTCTCTGACCTCCTGCATAAGTCAGCCTGTAGATTTCACATGGTAATTCTTGGAACCAGCTTGCAGCTTCCAGCATGACTGCAGCATAAGAAGTACAACAAATTTCATAGCTTCTGAAAGAACGAGTGCTAGTTTTTAACTACTTTATCTTACAGATGAAGAATAAGCCTTTTTTTTTCAAGGTAGTTTGTGCCACCTAACTCTACAAACATTTAAAAGGAAAGCTACATGGGTAATGCTATGCAATTATTGTAAAAAATAGAAATCCAAACCCCTACATTGTTTCTTTTAGAAATAACTGGTAGGATTTTTTTTCCAAGCAAACCTTTTTTTTTTTTTTTTTTTTTTTTTGTTGTTGTTAAATGACAGATCCATCTATGAAGTAGATTCTTTTTGTTCTGGTGATGACTAAGCTTTGTTTATTTCTCTGTGTAGTGGACTGGGGGCACTTAAGTATTCTAGAAACTGTGCTGGGCAAATATTGTGGACTCTTGTAATTTCTGGTCTTCAGCAGCCCTATTTCTATAAAGCATCTTTTGTTTTTTCTTGTTTTGTTTCACATTACACATTGATTCTACACATCTGATCTGCTTTCAGATCTGTTTTGTAGGTGGCAGCTATTTAATTTAGGAGAAGACTGACTTAATCTGACTGCTTTGGAATTTTACAGCTCAGCCAATTACCATTTTTTTTTCCTAATAATAGAGCCAATTACTATTTTTTTCTCACAATGGTGTTATACAAGCATTAATAAATACTACTTTCTCTAAGGGCTTTACGGTTTAAATTACATGTAATTTATTTTTAAGTTATTATGAAAAATGTTACCTTCTTTCCTTTACTCCACGCTGTATTCTAATACTTAAAACTCAACCTTCTCTTCCTAAATACTGGAATGTTTCATAGATTGTCCTCCCATATAAATGAGTCCTATATACATCGTGTTCTCTCTACCATTCAAATGGTTTTCTCGTATTTTATAGTAACTTTGAAGCATTCTGTTTAAACTAATTCCTTACATAAATTGCAAGCTATTAATATTTCACAATGAGAAAAATAGACAAGTGCATCTTTAAAGGGGGAGTCTGAAGAGGAGTTGAACTAGAATGAGTAATAAAAAGCTTTGCTGTCTAATGAATATTAGAGCTTTTAGAAAAAATATTTATTTTCTCTAGAGCTGGAATGTAAGCTTCAAACCTTTAAATGGTTTGTGAATTCAATCTAAAAAAGTACAGACTACAATAATGAAGACATTTCATTGAGATACTGACATTTACATTTATTCTAAAGGTTAAAAACTTCTATAATTTTGAAGTCTAAATGAGGAAATCTGTTACGGAATTTCAAAAAAGTGACTTTTCACCATTTTAAAGCTTATTTTTCTGCCAAAACAACAAATACACCAGAACAGCAACAAAATAAATAAATAAAAAGGCAGAATTGTTTCTGCAGGATGATTAGCAAATCAATATTTATTAAGAATTATTTAAAACTTAATGAGCAGTTCTGGCTGAGATGCTTCAGAAAATGACTCTGACAAGCCACTTGAGCATTAACTAAGAACTTACTGTCTAGCCTCTCCTTAGACAATCCAGAAAGAACTGCCCGTGTACCTTAATCTTGGATATTTTTCTACTATTTTGATACTGTCTGCTACAGAGCAACTGTAGTTCTTTAATGTAATAATTTATCTGGTCAGTCACTTAAATACTATAAAATACCAGATGATATCTTTACAGAATCAATGTGATATTGCATGAGGGAATTGCTTCAGCCAGGAAAAATCTCTCTTGAAGAGTGAACATTGCTAGAGGAGTTTCTGATGCCTCTTTTGGTTTTGTTTTTTTGTTGTTTTTTTTTTTTTTTCTGCAACAGTATAGGGAGCTCAATTTAGCATAGGAATTGGCTCATCTAATCACTTAGTAAGGCAGGTGCTTATGTGCTGCTGAGTAAAAGCTCTTGTCATTCTTTTCTACCTTCATCCTTTTGTAGAGAAGCAGAAAGGAATTTTGTGCTTTCCCGGGAGTGTTGCAGCTGATGCCAGTGCAACGAGCCTTGTTCTTAGGGCGAATCCTTGTCGAATTTCTCTCTGTCTCTCTCACACACAGAGTAATCATGAAAAAATCTGACGTGAAATGTTTAGAACATCTAGTGTCTGGTATGCAATGATTTATTCTTGCACTGCATTCCTACCGTGCATTTCAATCATGCTTCAGTATTTTAGCCATTCAGAGGTAATGCGTGTCTGAAAAGCTGAAAGCAATAAATGTGATGTTAATTGAAAATATAGCATCTGAATTTAGAAATACCTGGCATAAATATAATGTAAAACAGGATGATTATGTGTGATTAAAGAGTTGACTTTTATATTGTGTATTAGTCATGCTATCATCCAATTAAAAGGATAATGGAAACAATAGTGATTTTTAATTTTTAAACCAGTGTGGGCTGCATTAAGGGGATTATGGAGCTTTATGAAGTAGTTCGCATAATGTAATGATCAAGAATAGAGTCTGAGTCAAAGCTGAGCTGCACATGGTAAATCAGGCAACTTTTAACTTCTCTCTGAGATAACTTCGGACTATGAATTTCAAATATGAAATTTAATGAAAGTGTCTCCAAGTCATGAAGAGGTTTGCAGAGTGAGGTTGTCATTCCTGCTCTTCTACAAGAATTCATTTCAGGCCAGGCTTTGGCATGTGAGTACTGAGGTCAGGATGGCTGGCTGTGGGTTATGAGCTTTACTAGACTGGACTTGAGTCTTTCTTCAACCAAGGCTGATTTAAATAATTGTGGATACTCCGTGCCAATAGCTACTGCTATATTTTATCCACTGAAGCCTGCTCTGTGCAATCTGTTGCTTATTACTATTAGTGAGCCTTGTTCTCCTAATTAACCTAATGATCCTCTTCATTTCATCTGATTAACTGCAACATGGGTAAAAAAATATAGTAACATGGGCTCCAATACCATTGACAAAGGTCAAAGGAGGTGAATATGGCTGGCCTGTGTGACAATAGAGCATAGGGCACAATCCAGTGACTTGAAGCACTGTGGGGAAGGTGTTCTATTTCTCTCCATCTCATGCAAAACTGACAATGGTTGATTCAGTATCTTCAACTTCATTCTGTTCTTCCCAAATAATACAGTATTTCAGATATTTGGTTGTTATTGCAGTGGAACTGACATTTTTATAGTAAGGCTTTTGGTCTTGCTTGTATGAAAGTCTCAGCCCTCGCATTAATCTTGTCAAAAGCAAAATGTTTTATACGTTGCATAAAATAGCTGCGCATCTGTTGTTTTTAATAATATTTGCACATTCAGAACTCCTTTAAAAAAAATCATCATTTTATAACCCAACATTTTATGTATCTTTATTTTTCTGTAATTCTTTAAAGTTTCTTTGAACTGACTGACAGTTTTATTCAGAAATTTCTTGATCATCATATTGTGAAACTGACTGAAAGAATATAGATTTATATTGGTATGTTAATTATCTATACTAAAGGATCCCATTTATCAGTCATATTACAAAAAAAAAGCAAACAAGCCTATAAGGAGACCTTATAGTGGCCTTCCAGTACCTGAAGAGGCCTGCAGGAAAGCTGGAGAGGGATTTTTTAGGATGCCTATTGTCTTATGACCACATGCCCATGGGTTTAAACTAGAGCAGTATAGACTTAGGTTTGACATAGGGAGAAGCTCTTTGCTATGAGGGTGGTGAGATACTGGAGTGGGTTGCCCAGAGAAGTTGTGGACACTTCATCCATGGAAGTGTTTAAGACCAGGCTGGATAAGGCTTTGAGTAACCTGGGCTAGTGGGAGACTAGAGAGACTGGGCATCCTTCCTGGTGCTGTTGGAGGGGTTGTTCCTGAGACTTTTATTTATTTTATCTCCCTCAGCAGACCTTAGATTTCTTTATATTTAAGGACTTATCTTCTACATTATTATTTTTGTATTTTGTAATAAAATGTGGCTCTAGATTCCAATCTAGAGATTGGGAACCTTTTCCTGTCTTTCGGTCTGTCTATTTAAAGGAAAGAAGGATGGGAAGGGCAGTCCACTGTGTTTTTACCTGAGCTACACCATCAGTCATGAACCTCTTTGGTGCTTTAGTTCTCTTTATAAGAGAACCAGATATGTGAACTGATATTCCAGTATTCATTCTTTTTGAAAATACATTTGTTTAAAGAGCTTGCTTTAGAGCAGTGACAAAGATTTTTGCTCCCAAAATGGCATTGCCTGGGAGCTTCTTTCCTAGACAGTGGAACTGCCTTTTGAGTGATGGATATCCTGGAAAGTTTGTTTCATTGCTGTTGTGATTTGTACTCCTCTGTGTCTTAGCCAGGCACAGGCTGTAGTTTTATGTTTTCCCTTTAATCTCATTCCAGTCTGGCATCACTTTGAGTGAGGAATCAGCGACATTAGGGCTTCTAGACAATTCTGAATAACTGTTGACCTGATTCACCTCATGCTCAGGAAAAAAAATCAAATCAACCAGAGCATCAAGGATTTTTTCAAATTGGTGATTTCAAAGTCACACTAACCTTGAGTGGGACTTGGCCACTCATACGCTCACATCATCCTGAAAACCATATGTATAGGATTTCCCCACAGCATTCTCTTCTGTTCCCATAGCTAATAAAACAGTGGTCACCCACAACACTTCTTCATGCCATATAGCCCCATAGTGAGGCAGCAGGTGGTATGTGAATTGTAGGGGAATTGAGCAAGGTGGGGTCTTAACAGTCATGTTGAAGGCACAGCAAATGGCTGAGTTCCCACAAAGAAACATTTGGGTAATCCATTGCCATCTGTGTCTTTTGCAAACCCCCTCAATTGGCCAACATGTTCAAAACATAATTTACTTCTGAAAGAAAACCTTAAAATAGATAAGTAAAATTAAGCCTGATTAAGATTATAAACCAAAGTTGTTACTACATTTTAAGTGGTAAGAAGGCAGAAGTGTCTCCATGCAGTAGGTTTCCTGTGTTTCTGGTATGCAACAGCTTTATGGAGATCACTGAAGTGATTCTTGTGAACAGCAACAACAAATCCAGTTGTGCCATTTGTCAGACCCAGATGTGGCTGTTTTGGAATGCAGGACATATTCCAGTAGGTAAAAACACATAGAGTAAAATCAAAACCAACCAACCTAACAACAAAACAAACCCTTACTAACAAAACAAGAAGTGACCCTGAAAAAATCCTGTAAGCCAAAACACCAAATTGTAGACCCGGTGAAGACTCTTAACATTGTTCAATTATTCAGTGAAAAGCTTATTTTGTACATCTCTCACTTTTAGACAGCTAGGGAAATTAATGCCCTATCCTGAGGCCTCTCTGTTAATGACCCCTAGCTATGCAGTGATGAAAGGTTTTGTACATCAACTTGTTCCCTACCGATGAAACTCTTTGTGGAGCTACATCCTTTTATGCTGGGTTCTTTAAAACTTACATTTGTAAATGTATCAAATGTGGGCATTCTCCTTTCTCATTCCTCCACATTGTCTCCCTAGTAAAAACCCATTCTACTATGATCACATTGCAGTCTCCTTTTCAGAGTGATGTTTATAGAGTCTTAATTGGTCTGGCAAGTGTGCTCTGAAGATTAGGATACTCCCCATAGATACAAAATTATAAAGCAGACTTAAAAGAGGGATGATATCATTTTTCCAGCTGCCTGTGATTCAGTAAATGTCCATCCCTGTGCTTTGTGGCCATCATGCATCCATAGGAAAAACCTGCCTGCCTCCAACCAACCTTTCTGAGAAGGCACTAACCATTAAAAAGGCATAAGGTCATTTGCTTTGTAGTACAAACCCTTGCCTTGACACAAGGGTCTGCATTCAGAATAGTTGTTCTACTTTCTAGCTATTCTTTCCATTTTATTGCATTATCTTAATCCCAGGCTGGGTCCAGGAACAGTGGGATTTACAAAGAATGCTAATCAAGATGGGGCATCTAAAGGCACCTGTGCTCTGTTTGATTGAAGGAGGCAATCATGCCCTGTGGATCACTGACAGTGTCTTGGAGTTTGCCTGAAGAAAAGCTTCTCAGTGTAGATAATTACTTATTTCAGGCTACGTAAACTCAGACCTTGTGGACTCTTATAGAAACAGATGCTTCAGATCTTATCCAGTGCTATGTACCCATTCATCAGTGTGATCACTGACAATAAAAACCTATTTACAAGCAAACTTGCTTAGATTCAGTTTCCTCTGACCTATATTCATGAGAAAATGTATAGATCCTAAGGCCAGGAAGGACCATTCAGATTGGCTACTCTGACCTCCTATAAATTGAGTAATTCATGTTTATTTTGACCTCATTTTCTTTTTCTACTAAGAATGACATCTCTCTTTGTCCCTTGCCTCAACTGCAGGATAGCTATTAACCTCTTTAGCTACTATTATGAGTAAGTTACAGGATAATTTTGCTATAGGTTAGACTGCTGTGGAAGGCTGTGTGTAGCCCTGGGATATTCTGGCATCTCTCATTCTAACAGAACAATGTTCTAACCACAGAAAATACAGAAAATATCTGGTGAGGGGGATTTTGGGGCATTTCTAATCAACTTGTACTAAATTAGCTCATTAGTTTAAATGAGTCATGGCACAAATACTAGTACAAATCTTACAGGTAATCTATTTAATTTACAGTTGTTAGCTATGGTATGAATGTGGATTTAATTGTGAAGGAGATTATTGTTCTTAACACCTTTTTAATTGCAGTGGTTCCTGTTGGAATGGGCAGTGGTGATTTTACATGTGAAATGCTCTGCTTATTGCATATGAGCACAGCTCAATTGATTTTTAAGAGTATTTGTGGGATGCTTTCTAAAGCACTGTAGGAACCTTAATTCCTGGTTATCAAAGTTGTGCTTTTGAACACAGTTTTCTTAGTCTGATCAACCTACAAGTATATTTGCTTTATTTGGGAGGGAATGTAACAGGGAAAAGATGGCACTTGCATTAATAGAATTGCTGATCTGCCCTGTTCATTAAGATTGTAGCCAACCAGGGGTAATGAAGGTCTCTCTTCATATCTTTTAATTGATAGTCTGTCTGAGAATCTTCAGTCCTAAAATTGCAATATATTTATTTACTGAGTGATGTTAGAGACCCAAAAACATGCTTTAATACAGCTGTTTGTTTTTGCATGTTAACAAAATTAACATGATAGGCAAAACAGCTCTTAATCTCTGCTAATACCTTTGATGTCCACAGAGGTAGCATTAATAGATTTATTTAGACTAGAGCTCATGTTGTTAAGAATTTGTTATTAATTCAGAAGTCATAGAATTAAAACAAAATGCTACAGGACTAAATTTTAGCATATCTGTATTCAATCTACAATACCACATTTTCATAGAGGAAACAAGTGACTGACTTGATTGCTCTTTGTTTTAATTTTTTTTGTAGAATAATGAGTACAATGAGAGTTGGGTAGGAGGATGTGCATCTGAAAAGTTGTCTGATTATTGCAATATTGTGGTATGGGACTGTAAATGAGACCTAGCCAATGGCTGGGCAAAGCAGCAGCTAACCCTGTCCTGTGCACATAATCAAGGGAATGTATTAATTCCTGTAGCTTTGCCTGCTCCTATGCCACCTTCACCCTGAATTGCTCCATATCTCTATGCCAATTAGAATGAGGGTTTGATGGATACCATCAAGCTCCACCCACCTGTAACAGCAGGCAAGACTCCTCTTTTGATCTGCCTTTTTCTTCATCTACTGGGAATCAAATAATGCTGTTCATTAATTCTGTCTTCTCATAAACTTAAATATATATATATCTTTATAATGAATGTGTGAATTTATATTTCAGGCTTGTTTCAGGCTGCTGGCAGAGTCAAAGTAATCAGTGTATATTTTGACAAGAATATGCAGATGCTACATGCTCCATGAAACTTATACTAAATCATAGTTTCTGGAGAGCAAGCTATCAACAACTTCTGACCATTTCATGTTCTGACTTCTGATTCTTTTACTGCTTGGTCTGTTGACTCTTGAGCAGCAAATAAGCCTGGCAGCAGCATCTTTGAGAAACCTGTAATGGGCACGTTGTATTTACAGTGTCTTGTGACTGCTTCCTGCTTCAGCTCTTGGGAGTTTATGCTGTTGTTCAAATTTTAAATAAATAAATAGTTGTCATTTTAATCACAACTGCATTCAGGGATCTGTGAAGAGGTGGGTTTGACATTTTTCATACCTCAATGTTTAATTAAAAGACACTTGAAAACAAACAAAGAATTGAGGGTGACATTTTATATGAGGTTTTACCTGAGATTATATTTCTGAAATTATATTTCTGGATGAGCAGAATTAGAAGACAGACTTTATGAAGCTGCTGTGTGGGATGTGGATGAAATGTTATTCTATTTTATGGCTCTAAGACACCTGTAAGAATAAGTCATTGCAGAAACTAACAGAATAATCAATATTATAAGCAAGAACTCTGGACAGTACAATGTAAGTTTAAAAACTGACAGGTATTGCTAAAATATTTTGAATGGATTTAATTTTCAAAGCTAACTGTTATACACCCCAGTGCTCTGCAAAATCAATGCCATAAATTAATATGCAAACCTGCCAGAAAAATGACAGATGAATCTACAACAGCTGTGAGTTGATGGTGTTGTTGCAGTCTAAAAAAAAAAAAAGTGTGAACTTTTCTAGCAGTTCTATATGGACATTTCTGTTGTAGTTTTAGGGTAATTCTACTCCTAGAGTAAGTACTGTATAATTTGTGCCACTGTGGATTTTAATTAAGCTCCATCAACTTTTAGGTGGTATTTGATGAAAATGAAGGTTTTTAATGTTGTCCATAGATGTCACATAAACTGAATCTATCAAACTGTAATTGGAAGAGAAATGAAATCTTAAATAATTCTATGTGTCATCTTCAATTATTTCTAATGGAGGATTTTTCCAGGCTAATTCATTGGAGAAAATAAAATGGGCTTGATTTAAAAAAACCTTTTAATAGAGAGAGGCTTCTTATGAGGTTGCAAAGAGATGCAAGAGGAGCAGAAACTCTTACAGTTGCTCATCCCCCAGCACAAGCCAGAGGACGTTTTCCTTATAAGTGGTACAAAATGAGAGGCTGCCATGTGGTGATGGCAGTGTTTTACAAGTAGTGTGTCTAGAGAGAGCATCAATTCTGACGCCTCTGAAGTAAGAAAAGGCAGTTTTGCTAATCACAGTTCATTAAGGTTGACAAGATGCTATAACACATTTTCATTTTTGTATATTCGCCCCTTTTGCCCCAAGTGATTGGCTGGGAGGCAAACTTTGCTGGTGCTAATATCCACTTAGTAAAAGAATCATGACAGAATTACTGCAACATTGACATGTACTACAGCCTACATCATGTTCTATGGGTTTTCTGATAATGGCCTTTTATATTGATGAATTAATAAATTATTATGTGAAATAATGGACTTTGAGTCTGGTTTATGCTGCTGAAACAAGCCAGGAAGCCATTACTGTAACAGTGGACTGATCTGTACTTGTTTTTTCTAATGGCTGCAGAAATGTTAACATCAGTGGAGTGAAATCAGGCAATTCCTGTCAATGTCAAGACCAAGTTAAGATGGATTGCTATAAACCTTGATTGTATTCATGGGTCAGAAAAATCCCAATTCTGTTTCAATGAAACCAAGGAAGGGAGATGCTCAATGAATTGCTAAAATTAAAATCTGGCAAACCAGAAACCTCATTCTAGTTCTTTTTGACAGTTAAAGGGCTAAAACTGGACTACTTTTCTCTCCTAAAGAAGAGAATTTCAATTGTAAAGCATATATCCAGTAGATAACACATGGTTAGAGCAAACCAAGGACTGACATGTTGCTGATATACTTGCTCTGACTTGTGGCTGATTTCTGTTGTACATGTGCCTGAGCTCTACAAATGTTTTTCTAGGGTCCCACCTTTCTTGCCACCAGATATTTAGAAATGCATTGGATAAGTCTCTGAAGTGAGAGGAAGCAGGCTGCAGGAGCAAACCTGATGGCAATGTTAGTAGATCTTGGTTCAGGTGTGGGA